>VALG01008325.1:0-11628 GCA_009835305.1 Ipomoea purpurea | reverse complement strand
CTCCTAACCACTAATTACTAGATTTGTCCATTTAATTTATAGGACTCCACCCACAAATAACTATGGAAATGTTATTTGACATTTTGCATTGGACTCACTTTGTATTGAAGAGACGTATTCAATACAATATTTTGTGGCATTAATGAACTTTTCCTATCTCATTCAATTAATTTCTTTAATTATTTGATATTGACCTGCATTGTAATATTTAATACTATCAAATACTTATTACAATACAATTAAAATATACGGAGTATCATTTTAGATCAGACATAATACAAACAGTGTTTAACATAAGTAGCTGAGATTTTTATTTTTATTTTTTTTTTTTAAAAAGGAGACATAGTTCACTATATATTGCAATATTTGCATTTTGTATAATGATACTGATACGAGAATGCCAAACTCACTTAAACAGATAATCAACCCATGAAGTGTCCTCTCAACTGTCCAATCAACTTTAGCCAACTCAACATTGAGACGTGCCATCTAGCATGGTTGATTGGCTACCTATTGGTTAGAGCATCTCCAATGGGGTTTCAAATCTTCAAATTTTAACCCATAGCAGCATTTGCAACTCAGTGGGAGTCTTGCCAAAACTCCATAAAGCGCAAAATGTTTGGCGTTAATGAACAGTGCTGTGACCAAATTTGGCGCAGCACTGTTCATTAGACGCCAAAGGGAAAAGGTTAAAAAATGTCTACATTTTGCCTTGTTTCTTTTTCTGATACACGTTGTGATCCTTTATTTGTTTTATATGTACATTGTTTTTATTTGTTAAATACTCTATATTTGAATAGTTTGTATAATTATAAAAATTGGGTATACTTATTTTAAGATCTCACTGAGACGATCGAAACAAGACTAATATTGCAGAGTAGTATAATTATTAAAATTTCAAAATTACATCAAACATACGAGCAATAATAAAAGTTAAACATAGCATAAAATATGTCGCAATCTTCAATGGTACTAGATGTTTATGCCGTATATTCGATTATTGTGGAATAAATTAAATTTTTAGAAAATTGTGTAAATTCTCGATTTTTTTAAAGCATTAATTATGGTTATGAAAAATTATTAATGTGTAGATAAAACAACTATCGTGGATTTACATAACAAGTCTACTATTAAAGTAATTAATGTCGAAGCTATGAATTAAATAAATTTAAATCTATTTTAGTGGTAAAAACTTGGCCGGTGTTTTGGTGTTTTGGTAAATGGGTTGAAGATAAATAAAATTTGTGTGAGAAACTTATTCCTTGCTGCTGATGTGGATCATTTGTTGAAAAATTGGTTTGTGGGATAGATGGGTTGAGATGCTCTTAGGACCATGTTACCCTCAGCTGCGGCGGGATCCTCCGCACGTGTTGCTCGCACGTAATGCTACTTAAAAGTCAACTGATCTCTTCAGAGATTTTCTTGCACTTTGTTGGTCCGAGCGTACTATAGGCGGGGGCACTTAGCCAGGATTGATCCACACTTGTTGACTTGCAATTTTAGTCACGATATTGATTTTTTTGCAAGAAGGATGGTCCTTCGGCCACTTTTCGCAAAATTTCGCCGGAAAAAAAAATTCTTCATTTTTAGCCGGGTTAAAATTGACATTTTACTTATCTCAAAAATTAAAAGAAAAAAAATTGATATTTAACTACATACAATATTACTGGGGCTACATACTACTGCCCCATGCGGCGGAGTTCCTGGAGCAAGCAGGGCTGTCAGTAAGCGGCGGAGCGGCCGTGGCGTTCCCCAGGCTAGTTGGGTTATCTGGCAGCCAGCATTGGAGGCGCTCAGCACGTCAGCCGGATCATCCGAAGACTTCGAAAAAGTAAAATGTCAATTTTTAACCCGGCTAAAAATGAAGAATTTTTTTTTCAGTGAAATTTTGACGGAAAATTGGCCGGAATGACCATTTTTGCAAAAAAATCAATAGTCGTGGACTAAAATTGCAAGGTTCAAAAGTCGTAGATCAATTATGCCAGTACCATTATAGTCGTGGGACCAAAAGTGCAAAAAACTCCTCTTCAGAAGAAGAGAATTATTTCTAGACACAACATTCGTAGTATTTCACGATCTGTTGAAAGCCTTTCAACTTGAAAATCTCAACATATTTCTTGGACCAGAACATGTAATTAATAGAGCTACTTTAATCTACTACTGTACACATATCTAAAACATATATACAGACATTCGAACTATAATTAACATTATCAAATACTTACTCAATTAAACTTTAATTAAATTTCATTCAAATTTGTAAATCTTTTCCATTCAAATTTTTAAATCTTTTCCATTCAAAATTGTAAATCCTTTCCATTCAAATTAACACCTTTTGGTTCACTATTTCAAATCTTTAAGTGACTATTGAGTGATACCCATCAAGGACCTTAGGACCATAGTGGGCAATTTATATTCTACACCACGGTGTGTGTTGCATTGTGCGCCCAGATGCAAAATGATGTGTTTTAATTTTTTATTTTTTTTTGAAATTTTCTGCCCCAGTGAATGACAGTAATTTTTTCTTTAAAAAATCCCATTATCAAAAAATGTACATAATGTTATACTAGAATTAATTATATACATGAATGTACATAATTATATTACAAAATATACATACTCTTTTAAAAGATAATACACATAATCTAACATAATACATAATAAACATAAACTTTTAACATAATACACATAACTCTTAACATAATACACACAAATTTTCTGATTCGGATGTACACAGTGGCGGACCCAGAAAATTTTGTCAGTGGGGGCAAAATGCATTAAAAACAAAAGAGGATAGTTTGATAAAACATAAAACACTTAAAAGTATAGCCATAAATATTGTTGGATGTGGACGAAAAATAAAACATATCAAAACTTTATAAAAAAAAATATTCATAACAAAAGATGAAACATAATTAATTTGATAAAATAATTCGAATAAAAAATATATTATAATAAAAAATATTCATAACAAAATATGAACATAATTAATTTGATAAAATAATTCGAATAAAAAATACATTATAAATAAAAATATGAACATTAATTAATTTGATAAAATAATTCGAATAAAAAATAGATTATAAACACATCTCATTATTAATACAAAAGAAAGTTTATATATATGTGTATAAATCTCACAATTAATACAAAGTATTAATTTAAAAGTCATAAAAAAATATATAACATGCATGCTAAGTCGTAGGATTAAATCTAAATCTGCACACACCCTGTGAAAGGATTCGAACCCGGGACTCTCAAAATGATTGTGCGCATGTAATGCCACTTGATCTAATCATCTTTTATTAAATTTTATCTATTTTATTATACTTATACTAAACTTGTACTATATATACATATATACATACAAGAGTTATATATGGGGTGGGGGTGGGGTGACGGGGCAGTGGCCCCAATGCCGCCATGCTGGGTCGCCTCCTGTATAAAAAGAATGTACATAATTGTATAAAAAAATGTACATAACTGTATGAACAAATACACATAATTGTGTGAACAAATACACATAATTGTATAAACAAATACATATAATCACACCAACTTCCTACCGCGCCTCCCAAAATAACCCTAAAACGACGTCGTTTTGGGAGGTGCGCGGCGCACGATACTACGTGCGCCGTGGTGTAGGGTATAACGATTGGCCATAGTGCACGTCAGTAATTGGCCACATATCTATAGATATCATTGGATTGGATTTGATTTCAAGCTAAGACAAGTTACTGGTAATCAAACCTTAGACCCCATGGCATTTGCCCATTTTCAACTTTTTATACTTTCATCTTATGATATAAGTTGTGTAACGCTCCTAGTATGTAATTATTGGCATGTATTAACTAGGCAGCATGATTCACAACATAATTTCATATTCATCATAGTATAAAATTTTTCCTTAGTTTCCAATAATTAGCAGGGCCTAGCCGACATTGAAATATGCAATCACAATTAACAGATAATTCAAAAATTGAGTGATATCCTATCCTATCCTATATATAATATAAAGTCATATGATCTTGTGAATATTAAATGGTGATAATTAATATTTAATTTTCACAAGACCAAATAATATTGTTAATTATATAAAATAATAATAATAATAATAATAATTGCAATAATAAATAATGATAATAGTTTCCACTAACAGTTTCTAACATTATATTATATATATATATATATATATATATTATATATATATATATATATATATATATACTTATACCATTTAATATTCACAAGACCATAATAATATTGTTAATTTATAATAACAATAATAATAATAATTAATAATAATAATAATTGTAATAATAATAATTAATGATAATAATTTCCACTAACATTTCACATATTATATATATATATATATAATATATATATATATATATATACTATATATATATATATATATATTATATATATATTTTATATTTCTTATTCTACTAGCAAATTATTGTGTTAACGATGGTCCACATAATTGTATGGATCATGAATATCATACATTTTTAATATATTAAAAATACATTATTTTATATTGAAAGTACCTTACATACATATAATGTACCCTTAATATATTTAAAATATACTTTTTTATTGCATGCAACCCCAAAGTTCATAAGTTTGAAATTAATATATGGCATAGCTATGCGGCCTAATATTTAAGATTGTTGATGTGCATATTGAGTACTACGGAGGCAAAGATGCGTTATTCGTGGATTCATCGGATACTATCCAACAACACTCTACAACTTATTGACGTGAAGTAGACTTAGTAACGTTAAGATTATATTCTCAAATTATTAGTTTATCATCTTTTATTGATTACACACTTAATTCGATAGTACTTGGAAGAAAAAATCAATGTTCGAACTAAGATTGTAATTTGAGTCTTTAAAGGTCAATTGTATGTTGCTACATCTAGAGTTAGAAATCTCAAAGGTCTAAAAAATTTGATCCGTGGTGACTCTAAAATTGTAATTCAATTACTACTGTAGTTTACTAAGTTCTTAAAAATTTGTAATATTAAATACTATGTACTAAATTTTTAAATATAGTTTAAGATTGCTTAGTAATCACCCCTTAAATATTATTTTAATTGTAATATATTTATGTTCATAGTTCTATCATAGGAATTCACACATAAATTAATTAATAACAAAAAAATTTTATATATAAATAAACCTCATATAGGTATATTTTTATAACATATTTTTCGTGCATCGCACACGGACAAATACTAATATTATATTATTGCACTATGTAAAGACTCGTACAAAGAAAAAAAAAATAAAGAATAAATAAAATTAAACTATATTTAACTTTTGAATATAAAAAACGTCCCTATCACTCAAATCTTATTATTATTTTTTTTTTAGAACGATAAAGAGAAGGCGTCTACTCAGCAGAACTAATGGAATATATGGGCCTAAATATATATATATATATTATATATATATATATATATTATATATATATATATATATATATATATATATATAATATATATAGTATATTATATATATATATATATATATATATATATATATATTTTGTTTTAGAAGTTTAGAAGTTTTTATGCATGTTAAATTAATGATTGTAAACTTGTTTAATGAGCTAGTAGATGTTAACATTGTCAATTACAGAGTATTTGTATTTATAATCAACAATTTTTAGTTAGGCCGTGCAGGTCTGACAATGATGTAAGAACAATTTTTGTCTCATAAAAAAGAATATAGTATAATATTTGTAAAGTAAATAATACAATTGTACTTTAAAAAATAAAAAAATATTAATACCATAATGACCTAAATCATTTCAATAATGCAAAAGCATAATTTGATATTAAGTTTTGTTCTAAATAATCAAAAGAAGATTAATTAACATTAAAAAAAAAAAAACTTTCACCTAATTTTTTTTTTTTTTAAAAATAAATCAAGGTAATCAAATGATTTTTAAAGTTCCTGATTTATAATCTTTAAATGCTATTGTATTTAGTCGGGCTAATTATTTGACCAAAGTTTATGTTTAAATTTTATATTATATGTATTTTTAATGCATTTTAATATATTCATAATATATGTATAACAATTATGCCAACTCTAATTTGGACGATGTTCGACCTAAGACTTTCTTATATAAATTAATGAGTATGTTAAGAATAATATAATAGTTAATAGAATATTTCGTTACTAAAGTTTATACTAACCGAATTTAAAGTTTTTAAGAGAAGATAAATAAATATATAATATAATAGAGGGTAAATAAGAAATCATTAAAAAAATATAAAATCAAAATAATATGAATCATTTATTTAAGAAACACAGTACTTACTGATATTTTTTTTTTTGTTTCAGTTAAGGACCTAACATTATTGATTCTTATTAAATTTGTACTAGTTTTTCTACGCGCTTTGCGCGAATAGGATAATGCCAATACTTATTTTAAATAAGTGTTTCAAGTATATCAATGCAATATTATAAGAAGATGTTAATGGTATAGGTAATAAATGTTGAATTTGTTTATTTAAATCGTATTTAAGTATAAAATGCAAGAACAATATATAGAGTTGATTATATATAACTGTCACAAATAAATATTTGCAACTTTGTAATAATGTTAATCTACGCTACAAGTCTAAAAGTGATAGTCTAAATAAATACCTATTTTGGTTAATTTTTCTAATTCTTTTTTTTTAGTATCATTGTTATTAGTTTTCATCTTTATACATGGTTTTTTTTTTTTTTTTTTTTTTTTTGGTATGTGTGTGCAGTTTGGTTTTTGGTAGTAATCCATAATGAGATTATCATGAAATGAGATTATGGTGTTATGAAGTTTTAGATTTGTCTTGTTTTGTATGACCGAGATTCTTAGTTGTGCTATGAATACTTTATCTTACAAGCCATGTTGATAATTTGGTAGTGGTACGTTTTCCCTACATGTTTCCCGTGTGTTGTGAGACATCTAAATTCTAAATTAAAATTAAATGCATATATATTTATTTTTTGTTGTAGCTACTAATTTATTTTGTAATTAAGTAATAAGACAAAAGTGGGAAAATTATGTATGTGGAATCGTTGTCACATTGCAAAAGTGGATAAAGGTGGACACGGTTCCAAACTGTTCATAATTTAATGAAATTATCTAGTTCAAAATTATGACATATAGTTCTATAATTAATGAACATAGAGTTTGTGAACATAATTATGAACATATAGTTCTGTAATTATAAAAATAAGATTCATAATTGTGAATATGAAGTTAAAAAAATGAAATATATGTTTATAATTATGAACATATAGTTCAGTAATTGTTGAACATAGAAGTATTGTAATTGGTGCAATAATAGAGTTCAATAATTATGAATATAAGTTCAAAAATTCTGATTATAATAGCTTTATAATTATGTAACATATAGTTCAGATAATTAATGAAACATAGACTGTGTCCACATTGTAAGGTGGACACAGTTCCCACAGCATAATATTGAATAAAGTGCGTACATATTTTTCATCCATAATAATGAAATCATTATTTTTTTTTAAAAAAAAAACAAATTATTTTGAGAGTTGTCAATGACTATTGCTGTTAATAGATGATGATAATAAATATTCAAAATATAGGTTACAATATAATTCGTTATATAATATAGTAAAATTAACTTACAACTTTCTTTAGAAGTTTTCATGCATTGATAAAAACATAAATTGAATATTAAGTTTTGTTCTCAATAATCAAAAGAAGATTAATTAAAGAAAAAAAAAAACTAAACTTAAATTTATTTATTTTTTTAATGAAAGAATCAAATGCTTATCATATCAAAGTTCCTAATTTATAATCATTGAATGCTAAATGTATTTAGTAGGCGCTAAATTATTTGACTAAAGTTTATGTTAAATTTTATATTTTATATTTTATTTTTTTTAAATATATTTTTAACATATTCGTAGTATATGTTTTAACAATTATGCTAACTCTAATTGGAATGGGTTGAATAAAATTTCTTATTAGAATTCTAGTAAGTTAAGAATAATAATACGTTACGGATTTCAGTTTAATAAATTTTATGAATAACGGAATTTAAGGTTTTTAAGGAAAGAAAATAATATAATAAGGGTAAATAAGGAAAATCCTTAAAAATACTAAAATCAAAATCTAATAAACCCATTATTATTAAGAAACAAGTAATAACCAAGACATTTTTTATATATTCCAATTAAAATAAAATATTATTGGCTCTTATTAGAATTGTATATGTAAATATGAATAATGTATAAACAGTGATACAAGTGGACCATATTTTATTTGTAATTGTAGATGTTCTTGACTTGGGTTTGATTTTTTATAAGCGAAGGCTATATATAAAGTGCTTTATAATAGTCTTACTGAAATAATGATGTGCATCAGATGACAAAAAAATAAGAGCTTAATTTAGGCTTTAATGGTTTCTATTAAACAGTTGAGCACCACTTAAAAATAGATTTGTTATAAAGACTATAATATAAAATAATTTCACTCTATATTTTCATGATGGCTTATACTGAGGGATAGATTTCCAATTGGGAAAACTACTTCACAAGTAAAACTATAAATTGAGAAATTAGCTTATGAGAATACAATGGGTCTAAAGGCAAGAGAAACAGGAATAAATGTTGTGAAATTTTGATAATATTTTCAAAATTTTAAAGTGTATTGCGCACAATTATAAAAATACATCTAATATAAAAAAAATAATTAAGCGACTGCAGATATTACTGGTTATCCATTTTAAATTTTAAATATTTTATCATCAAAAGACGATTATCGTTATTTTCCCTTTGGGGGGGGTTTTTTTAGATCGTTTATCGTTATTATAATAATTATGTAATTCACCTATTATGTGGTTTAATATGGTTCATTAATATTGTCTATGATATTGTTTGTTTAGTACAACCTATACTAGAAAACTCCAGAGCTCTGCCACTACCCCTTAAATCCTTTGTGTCAAAATGCAGGACCGTTTCCATATTTCCTAGAGGGTGCTCCCAAATCAACCTAGTTTAGTATCCAACTTATTCCAAATACACTAAAAAACCATACAGCACGTTTAGTTTACGGAAGGAATAGACTTTAGTAATTGTATTCCAGTGTTTAGTGTGTTAAAAGAATAGAAATGGAATAAATTTTAAAGACATAAATCCCTTATACATATATAATAATAATAATAATAATAATAATAATAATAATAATAATAATAATAATAAAAAAAGAAAATGATTATGATTAATGAATTTATATATATATATATATTTATTTATTTATTTATATTTATATACATGTATATGCATGTGTGTGTGAGAGAGAATAATAAATATAATTATTATAATTATTATTATTATACTTTTTTTGAATGTTACTGGCCCTATTACATTGTAGTATCTGTTCATATACTTTCTCAACCTACTGAAACACGAAGAACCAATAACGCCTCCACTGAGGCTCGAACTCACAATCTTCCAAATGGAAGTCCAATCCGGATACCATTAGACCACATAGTCCTGGTATTATTATTATTATTATACAAATACATATTTATATTAATATATTATTTTTCCACTTATTCACATCGGTTGGAGAAGTAAGGAATGGAGCCTTGAGGTTCCTATAAAAGGAGCCTCAAGGCTCCATAATTTCAATTGCAATGCTCATCCGCTAGGCAAGCTTGCAATGCTTATTTGCTAGGCATGCAGATGGGCAGACTACTTAATTTAGGAGTCAAGCTCCATAATTAAGGTGTCTTATACAGTTAATTATATATATATATATATATAATATATTATATATATTATATATATATATATATATATAGGAAAAAGTTCCCGTGCAGCAGACACTTCCCGTGCGGCGGGGTTACAGAATACACCAACAGTGTTATCAACATGCACCAACAGTGTAAGGGAACAACACCACAATGAAATGCAAAAATCACAGAATACACAACAGAGACAAAAAAAATACACCATATAACTCATCACACCCCAATAGTGTATTTCCAAACACTGTATGGTGTTTTTTCTTACGCCTAATGATGTATTTTTTGTGGATGCGTACCTAATTTGTGTTATTTTTATTGTGTATTTTCCTAACGTTAATGGTGTATATTTGTTGATGAACTATTGGTGACGCCGCACCGCGCACCTGAACTCGCTATATTATTATTATATATATATATATATATATATATATATATATATATATATATATATATATATAAATATATATTATATTATATATATATATAGGTTATCACATATTGTTTAGGTGTGATTATATGGTCAATTATAGGCCATTAGATTAGATAGATCCAATGAATCATATTAATCAAGATTTTTTTCAGTATTTTCGCGCACATTCTCCTACCCAGCGAATTGCAAGGGTAAACTCGTCATAAAACACCGGAATAGGGAAATCACATTGTTGTGTATTTTATTACACTATTGGTGCATGTTGTCAACACTGTTGGTGTATTTTGAAACCCGGCCGCTATAAATGGCCATTGTAATTACCATAACACGGGAATACACCATTGGTGTGTTTCACTGTGGTGTGTTTTATTACACTATTGGTGTATGTTGTCAACACTGTTGTGTATTCTGGAACCCGCCCGCTATAAATGGCCACTGTAATTACCATAACACCCCACTTACCAAAACGCGCGAAAATCCTCAAAATTACCACTGCGTTAGATTAAACTGATTCAACGACACAGATACGACCACACGACCACACCTAATGACATGACCACATATGAGCGTTTTTGTTTTTTTTCTCTCTCTCTCTCTCTCTCTCTCTCTCTCTATTATAATATATATATATATATATATATATATATATATATATATATATATATATAATATATATATATATATATAGATTTACATTCAGGTAAAAAACACATCTTAAAATACAACCTATGGACAATTTGACGCCGTTGGATAGTGGTATTGGACGATCTTGATTTTTTCCTCCTACGCGCTGTGTGCATGTAAGTATGATAATGTGTGCACGAGCTTTGATGGATGGTTGTGATTTTTCTTTTTATGCGTTGTGTGCATGTACGTATGTTAATGTGTGCACGTGCTAATCTCAGAAATTGTTGGCAGTACGCCATGTGTGCATGTAAGTATGTTAATGTATGCACGAGCTCAAGTTTGTATTTTAAGCGGGATTTGTATTTTAAGGGGGTTTGTATTTGAATGCAACCCTATATATATATATATATATATAATATTATATATAATATATATATATATATATATATATATATATATATTATATATATATATATATATTCAGGGCCGGATTTTAGGCTGTGCAAGCTGGGCTACCGCACAGGGCCCCCCAATTTTAGGGGGGCCCCAAAATTTTAGAGGTTCAATATTTAATTTTTACCTAGCTAGTTTAGAAATAAAAATTAAAGTTTTCAATTAAACTTTAAAGGCTTTATGAAGAGATGGTATAAATGTGTATTTATTGTTTTTTAAGTTGGAGGTCAAAGGTTCGAATCTTGCCTGTATTGATTTTAAAAAGTATGATTTTGGTAGGCCACCTTTATTTACCATAACCGGGCCACCAAAACTTAAA
>VALG01008322.1:0-14535 GCA_009835305.1 Ipomoea purpurea | reverse complement strand
CCCCGCTCAACTTAAAAATGTCACTGGAGAAGTAGTTCATTGCAACAGCACTATGGCAGCACCCTATGATTTGAACTACCCATCCATTGGAGTCTCCAAGATGAATGGAGCAATATCGGTGCAAAGAAGAGTAACTTATTATGGTAATGGCCCAACTGTCTATAACGCAGAAGTAAACTACCCAGATGGTGTAAACGTTCAGTAAACTCCTAAGATGCTCAGTTTTGCGAGGACTGGTGAGATAAAGCGTTCACTGTAACTTTCACACCATACAGAACTAGCAATGGGAACTTTGTGTTTGGGGCTTTGGTATGGAGTAATGGAATCCACAAGGTAAAAAGTCCCATTGGCCTTAATGTACTTTCTCTGTAAGAGAGACACTAATATAAATGTAATGTACTTGAGTTTCAGATCAATGATTTAAACAATACCAGATGGAGCCTTTTTTTTTTTTTTTGTATGCAAATTAAACAACACAGGCAATTATATTCTTGATCTCCCTTGAGGAGATGAACACGCCTCCTAGACACCAAACAATTATCAAATCTCAACACCACAACCACCAAATGTCTATAAAAGAAAAAATCACATGTATTATCATATTACTTGTTTCTCTAAAATGCATCTTAAAAGCTACCATCGGGTGACCCTAACCAAGTTAGTCAGCCTTATTGATTGGTAATCACAAGGTTATAAATTGACTCCTGGCAGCAGCCTACTGCCTTCTTGGTTTGAGCCAATCAGCTACGGGCAACTTAAGCTAGTTTACTTATGTTCCTTTGTCTGCTAGGATCACAAGGCAGGATTTACCCAATGCACACCTTGTCGCTGCGGTTTTCTCAACACCCACAATAATTAAAAAAAAAATTAAAATAAAAAAAGCTCTGGAATTTTAGTAACCACTCTATCAAGCTTCAGATCAAACCATAAGAAGCATTTAGAGACTGTTAAAAATCTTACCCCAAAGATAAAACAAGATTTCTCATCTCCTGTTCATCAAGACAAACATGGCAAGATGTATACAAAAAGATGATGCATAATAATCAGACTTACCGTAGTGTAATGCGAGCTTAGCCGACAGGTAGTCAGTACTCATCAAATAGATTCTACTTTTGTGGTGGGAAGACTCCTTTTCCCTTTTCAACCAACAATCAACCTTCAGAATTTCATCACCCGTACAGCTAATTGGTTTGCTGAAAAATATTTGAAGAAAAATGGAATTGAAATTTTATGAAAAATAAATTTTAAGAAAATAGATTACATTGTTTGATTGGTGAAAAAAATTAGGGAATATGCATTCCATTGTTTGGTTAAATTTGGAATGGTAAGAAATAATATGTATAATGACAAATATTGGTTGAAAAAATAGCTTAAAATGGCATATTAAGTGGCTATTTTGTTGGCATAATTATCAGTGGGGGTCCACTTTCGATTTGGGTCGACTTAAAGTGGATTCGGGTTCTTTGTAGGATGGAGACGAACGAGATAGATATATTGTACGCTCAAAACGGTCATAAATGGCGGCTGATGGAGCATATGATCTCAAGTATGATAAGCCTTCAATTTGGATGCGAAATTATTTGAAGCGAAAATAGTCGACTCTCTGTCTCCTTCCACATTGGTTTTGAGAAACAACGATTTGACCTGGGGGCCAGCTCAGCCGTGCGGTACGACCTAATACAAGCAGTCAATTTGAAGCCTTGTAGATTGTATAGTAGTAGAGGTTTTCTCGGCGCTCTCGCGGGGGGGACTTTGATTCAAGCCCGAGCTGGCCTTGCGAGTTAAGTTATGCCAAACTTCGGTGGGTGCACTGAGAGGACAACTCTCGTGCAAACGGTGACCACGAGAGGTGAGGTGCACTCTCGGGTTGCACCACAGCACGAGAGATGTACTCTCGTGTGAACCTTGCACCCCAACGGTCTGGAAACCCGAAAGTGTTTTAATTCCAATTTTAAAACTGAGTTTAATCAATCTACTTAGTGGGCGGGTGACCGTTACAGGGTGTACACAAATGGTTTTAATACCAATTTAATGGCCATGTTGAATGCTATCACTCCAACATCCCTATACAAAGAGAGGTAGGGCAGTAGCATTTTACACAGGTGTAGAAACAAAGGAATTCCAGCTTATATTCTCTCAAAACTATGCTTCTACTCTCTTCTTTAGCCAATCTGTGTTCAAGCTTTTGCTGCTTGTTTGCCGCGACTCTTTGTTTTAGGTGCTTAAACAAAGAGTCGTGGCCACGTGTTTTATCCTGGGAAACCTAGAGTTACAACGCTCCTAGCACTTGTAGGAGGTAGCAAATAAGGTTTTAAGGAAAAGAACTTTGTGTTCGAACTCGTGCTAAACCTATACCCAAACACTCAACATTTCCTTCCTATATCTTTCTCTGTTTCCCCATAGAATAATAATTTTTCTGTAGAATTATTATTTTGGGGTTATTCAACCATATTACCCTACAATATAACCCTACACAACAATAAATATAATAATAATAAAATAATAATAAAGAATGGTGAGGATAAAATTGTCATATTAGTTTCCGTGGAAAACCTTTTCCATGAAAAACAAATACCTAAAATGAGCTAGGAATTGTTTTCTTCATTCTCAATGAAAACTTTTTCCAATGGAAAATATTTTCCATCTCCAACCACAACATAGATGAACACATGAACACTGATAATCAATTGAATAACATAATCAGATTACAATTAATACTCTCAGGGAGAGAACTATCTAATAGCCAATAGACTAGGACTAAACTAGAATACATAAATAATAACAATATTAATAATAACATAAAACCATAGTCTAACACTCCCCTCAAGCGCAAGGTGGGTGACTCACCACATTGAGCTTGGAACGAAGAACGGCAAAACGTGCAGCCGGTAGCGGCTTCGTAAAAATATCAGCAAGCTGGTCCTTGGTGGAGACGAAGTGAACTCGAAACTCGCCAGATGAAACTTTGTCAACCGAACGAAGTGATAGTCTACCTCAACATGCTTAGTGCGCACATGAAAAACTGGGTTGGCGCATAAGTATGTTGCTCCAAGATTGTCACACCAAAGAGTCGGGGGTGTTGGCAGAGTCGAGGCCCAACTCACGAAGTAAGATAGAACCCACGTCACCTCTGCACAAGCGTCTGCTAAGCCTTTATATTCAGCTTCAGTTGATGAACGAGCCACTTGTGCGCTGTTTCCTAGAGACCATGAGACGAGGTTGGTACCTATGAAGACAGCATAAACACTGGTAGACTTATGATCCACTGGACACCCGGCCCAGTCAGAATCGAGTAGGCATGTATTTCCGAGGTCCTGGATGGTGAGATGCGAAGTCCGTAGTCTAGAGTCCCTTTTATATAGCGGAGAACTCGTTTAAGTAAACCCCAATGCTCTTGTGTGGGACTGTGCATAAACTGACATAACGGTTGACCGCATAGGATATATCCGCCGAGTGATGGAAAGATACTGAGTGCCCCCCGTAGCGCCTGTACTGTGTGGGATTATCAAACGGCTCGGATGGACTGGCTAATTGGTTGAGTAACGGGGCGCTGGTGTGGCTAGCGGCTTGCCAATCAGTCATGCCTGCTCGTTGTAGAATGTCTCGTATGTACCGTCGTTGTGTGAGAATCATACCATCTGGAACTTGAGTGATGGTTTCTATGCCGAGAAAGAATGTGGGTGCCGAGATCCCGGATTTTAAACGCGTAGCCAATCGCTGTAGTAGGGATTCAACTAAGGGCAGCATCATTTCTGAGCATGATGATGTCATCGACATACACAAGCATGAAACTCAGGAATCTGCAGCTGAATAATGAAACAGAGATACATCTGTTTTGGAGGCAACAAACCCCTGTTACAAGTAAGAAATCATGCAGACGATGAAACCAGGGCCGCGGGGCCTGTTTGAGCCCATATAAGGAACGCTGTAAGTGGCAGACATGATCGGGATGATCAGGGTCCTATATCTGGTGGCTGGCGCATGTAGACAGTTTCTGATAAGTGGCCATTCAAGAAGGCGTGTGGACATCCAGCTGGCGAAGAGTCCACCCGCAGTGATATGGCAAACGACAGCAAATATCCGAACTGGTGGTCGGTTTAAACCACAGGGCTAAATGTCTCAAAAAAGTCTTCGCCTGCAACCTGGTTAAAGCCCTTGGCCACCAGTCTTGCCTTGTAGTGCTCAACCGAACCGTCGGCTTTACGCTTGGTGCGAAACACCCATTTGCACCCACAATATTTATGTTTGGTGTAGCAGGAACTAGATGCCACGTGTTGTTATGCAGCAACGCGTTGAACTCTTGGTCCATAGCGTCTCGCCATTGTGGATGCCCAACCGCTTGTGAGTAGCAAGTAGGGTCCTCAGTCGAAGCTGTGAGTGCATGTAGTTGCTCTCCAGTTGCTTTAGTCATACGCCGTAGCCGCATGACGTGGGCCCGCTCCAGGGGCTGGGCCCGTATAGCCTTTTCCTCGGGGCACGAGTCGGTGCCCGAGGAGCCAGAGCTGCTGGTGCATTTGGTGCGTTAATATGATAGCACTACCATTTTGGAGAACGGGACTGGAGCCCCATGGTACATTTGAGAATGTCAGGTGGCACTTCCTGAATTTTGGGACTATTTTTCTGCAAAAGGAAAAACGGATTCGTCAAAGCGGACATGACGACAAGTGTAGGTTTTCCTGGTGTTTAAGGCTCATGCAGCGGTAACCCCTAAAGGACGGTGGATAACCTAAGAATACATAGGGAATGACCGATACTCGATTTTATGGCGATTATATGGACGTAGATAGGGAAAACAAAGGCACGCAAACACACGTAGATATGTGTACGCGGGTGGGGCCTTGTAAAGGCGATAGATATGGTGTATCAAACTGGAGTGAGGAAGACAGAAGATGGTTGATTAGGAAGGTGGTTGTTTCAAACGCATGATCCCAATAACGTTGTGGGACAAACGCTTGGGCCATTAATGCCAAGCCGGTCTCGACAATATGCCGATGCCGGCGTTCAACACGGCCGTTTTGCTCGTGTGATATAGGCACACGATTGTCTGTGAACAATCCCTAATTTGGAGAATAGTTTTAGCCAGATTATTATTTTGTCACGTTTTATATGTTGGTTTAATATCTTTAGATCTAGACTTAGTCTTATGTGGCTTTCCTATTAGATAGGATTTATTTGCGTAGACTTCATTAGCTATTTGTATTATGTTTCTTATCCTTTTGGAGTTTAATCAGAAATTCATTTTTATCTCATCTGGTATCAGTTAGACCAGAAAACTGTTTCTCTTCTCTCCACCTTCCTTCCGTATCCCTCTCCCTCAAAATCTACCGAACACCACCATGTCAGCCTCCTCCGAACGAACAGTTCTCGGCCACGAGAATGCTACTCCGACATCGACTCCGAATCCACTCAGCGGTGCACACCATTTCGTATCACTGAAGTTGACGTATAGTAACTTTTTATTCTGGAGAACCCAGCTAGTTCCTTTCTTCGTGGCCAAGACCTCATGGGGTATGTTGACGGTGAAACCCCATGCCTCCAGCGGTGATTGACGCCGCACCGGCAACCGGCGAGTTCACACGACGTCCACCACCTCGGTTCCCAATCCGGCCTATAAGGCTTGGATTAAGCAAGATCAGACATTATCTCTCTTCTCATCTCATCCCTTTCGGATGAGTGATGCACCTTGCGGTTGGACAGTCCACATCCAAGGCTGTTTGGGACTCCATCAACACGGCGCTGGGCGAGCTCTACGCGTGCGAGGTGTCTCGGACTCCTCGGGCAGTTTCACGCCCTCAGGCAAGGCGGCAGCAGCACGACTGAGTATCTCGGCCGAGCTCAAATGTTAGTAGAGGACCTTGCGCACGCCGGGCGTCCATCTCGCTAGACGAACAGAACAATGTTCGTTCTCCGGGGTTTGCGGCAGGAGTATCGCGCCAATGGCGTCGTCCTTGACTGCGATTGGAAATCCGGTCACCATACTGCAAATTGCAGATTATCTAAGGGCGCAGGAGTTTCTAACATCTGAAGACTATCCAGCGGCCTAGAACAATGCAAATCCAGCGGCTTTTTATGCAGGTTCGGGTTGCGACGGTGTCGAAACAGTGCAGGAGGACAAAAGTTCAGGCCCGCGGCCAACTCCGGGCATCCGAGTCGCGGCAATGGCAAAGGAGTGGTGGCCGTGGTCGAAAACGGCAGAGGGGGTGGCAGTGGGCCTCGCTGCCAGATCTGCGAGCACAAGTGCATTACCGCCCCTTTACTGTTTTAAGCGGTATGCTCAAACCGGGCCGAAAGCTAATATGGCGATCCCGGTGATGATGTGGCAACTAACTCTGGCGCCTCGGGTTGGTTTCCAGACACTGGGGCCACGGCACATGCCACACCGGATCCATCCTTGATGTCACAGTCCGACGAGTATAATGGTGGTGATGTCCTGCGCGTTGGTAATGGGCGCAAGTTTGATGATCTCACGAATTGGACATGCTTCTATACTTCCGCGTCTAATGTTTCTAAATCTTAATCTTACGAATGTGTTATATGTCTCAATTAAGTGTCCCGTTATTATCTGTTTACCGTTTAACAAATGACAATTGTGTCTTCTTTGAGTTTCACATAGATTGTTTCGTTGTGAAGGATTCGGTCACTCGGGAGGTTCTGCTTAAAGGTCCTACGGTTGGCGGGTTGTACAAGCTCCCTATTTCTCAGGTCTCACTTTGCGTTTCTTACATCCCGCACCACTCCGGTCGTCTGGCATCGCAGATTGGGTCATCCCTATGCATATGTCCAGAATCAGGTCCTCAAGTTATGTCCAGTGTCACCCAAATAAACAAAGCCGGGCCGAATTATGCTCATCTTGTCAGCTTGGAAAATCTGCTGATTTCCTATAAAATAGAGTTTCTTCAACTAGTAAAATGTGTTAGATTTAATTTTTACGGACATATGGGGTCGACACATGTAATCTCTACTAGTGGATACCGTTACTTCTGCTTTTTGTAGATGATTTTTCGCGCTTTACGTGGTTTTTACCCCTTACGGGTAAAATCTGAATATATTACAAACTTGTTTCGAGTCGTTTCGGGTCATGGTAGAACGCCAATTTTCGGGTTCTACTCAAGTGTGTTCAGTCTGACTTAGGTGAGGAATACCGCAAATTATATCAAGTGTTCGAAAAGTTAGGCATTGTCTCATCGCCAGTCATGTGCGTATACGCACGAACAAAATGGCCGTGTTGAACGCAAAAACCGACACATAGTCGAAAAGGGTTAGCCCTCCTAGCCGAAGGCTGTGTCCCGCCACAAATATTGGGACTATGCCTTTGAGACAGCACAAATTTAATCAACTACTTACCTACTCCCGTCTTAAAACTATGAAAGTCCGTACAGTTGCCTATATAAAACCACACCGCCATACACTTTTCTACGAGTCTTCGGGTGTCGGTGTTTTTCCTATCTAAGCCATATAATCGGCACAGATGGAATACCGCTCGACACCCTATGTCTTCCTAGGTTATCCCCCATCCTTTAGGGGTTATAGATGCATGGATCTAATAAGTGGGAAAGTCTATATCTGCCGTCATGTACGCTTTGACGAAACTGTTTTCCCTTTTTCAAAGTTGACTACACAGGAATCAGCTACATCTATGACTCCTGCTTTGCCTTAGGCGTCAAGCCCGGTTGTCACATAGACTGGGCCCACATCCGCTGTTGACTTGGAGACCTCGGTCTCCGAGTCCAATACTCTGGCCCAAGAGCCTGCCCCCTTAACTATTGAAGGCCCGGCACGGCCCAAAACTCGAGGAAAAGGGCTGCACGGACCGAGCCTCAAGATCGAGGCCATACGATGAGGTTACGGCATATGACTCGTGGTACTGGTGAAAGTTTTTCAAGCTCTCACTATGATGGCTGACCCCACTTGTTATTCACAAGCAGTCGGGCACCAAGAGTGGCGAGATACAATGGACCAGGAGTTCAAATGCGTTATTACATAACAATACTTGGACTCTAGTGGGCTCCTAAACCGGACATGAATATTATTGGGTGCAGTGGGTGTTCCATACCCAACGGACCGCAGATGGCTCCGTAGAACGGTAAAAGCTCGCCTGGTTGCGAAAGGGGTTCAACCAGGTAGCTGGCGAGGATTCTTTGACACGTTTAGCCTGTACCAAACCGACTACAGTCAGGATGCTGTTCTCTCTAACCGTCTCAACATAACTGGACTCTCAGGCAACTTGACGTCCACAATGCCTTTTTAATGGGCACTTTAGCGAGACAGTGGGTATATGAAACAACCACCAGGGTAGTGAGGGACCCGACTCATCAGATCAACGTGTGTACTTACAGCGGTCTTTGTATGGACTTAAGTAGCCCCCAGCCCACGGGCCGTGTTCAAAAGACTGCATGATTATTTAATCACTACAAGGTTTCGGCATCTAAAACCGACGTCTCCCTTTTCCACTACTCGACTGGTGACTCCGGTGTTACCTGCTGGTGATGTAGACAATATCATAATGATGGTAATGACCCTACGCTCATTACCACCCTACTTCAGCGTCTGTCCACGACCTTCAAGATATGTGATCTAGGCTCGCCTGGTTTCTTTCTTGGCATTGAGACAATACGCACTGCCGACGGTATTATGTTATCTCACGAGGTACATGAATGATCTGTTGACTCGGCGCAGGTATGTTGGATTGTAAGCCCTTGGTCACGCCAGCGTCTGTCTCCCAGGCCTGTGTCGTCTACTGCTGTTCGCATGATAATCCGCGCAATATCGGTGAGTAGCTTGGGGCTCTACAGTATTTACTATTACCAGAGGCCGGATCTTCCTCATATTCATGAATCGTCTAATGTCAGGTTTTTTTATGGCACAGTGCCGACTACTGACCCATTGGGGCTTGGTTAAAAGGGTCTTACGGTATATCAAGGGTACTTTGGATTATGGTCTTCGCATTGCAGTATCGCACTCCGCTGCTATTCATGCATACTCTGATTCCGATTGGGCGGTTGTACTCTCTTGACAGGAAGAGCACTGGAGGGGTATGCAGTGTTCTTAGGTAAAAATTTGATCTCATGGCTTTCCAGGAAAACAGCGTACAGTGGCCCGGTCGTCTACTAAAGCCGAGTACAAGGCCCTTGCCCGATGTTCGATGCAAGAGGTCACTTGGTTGCTCTCGTTACTACAAGGAGCTTGGTCCTACATACGGTGAGCCACCCACATCTAGGTGTGAAATTTGGGTGCCACCACCTTCATGCGCTAACCCAGTTTTCAGTATGCCAGATAAGCAGTTGAAATCGATTTCACTTTGCGGGACAAGGGTCGCCTCAGTTGGACTATAGTTTGGTTAATTTTGTGTCCACCAAGGATCAGCTTTGCAGTATTTTTCACCAAGCCTCTGCAGGACGCGTTTTTTCAGTCTTTTCGGGACAACTCATGTTGTTTGCTCACCACCTTGAAGCTTGAGGGGGTGTGTTAGCCAGATAATTATTTTTGTCACGTTTTATATGTTGGTTTTAATATCTTATAGACTAGACTTGTCTTATGTGGCTTTTCCTATTAAGAAGGATTATTTGCGTAGCTTCAGGTAGCTTTTGTATTATTGTTTCTTTATCCTTTTGAGTTAATCACGAAATATTTTATCTCATCATAGCTTGTGTTAATTTTTGGTATCCCCCCCGTCCCCCCAAAGTCCGGACTGAAATGGATGATAGAACCACGAAAAAAGTGCGTTCTACGTCGCCCCGAAAAAACATCAAAAATCTTATATATATTCGATTTTGAGACGTAGAGGGAATACCAACAGTAGCGGAGTGTTTATCATCTAACGAATAGTAACAAAATACGGGAAGCCATAAAATGCAGAAATAACTGGCGTGGGGCCCCATATATCCGTGCAAAATTAATCGAGTGACACTTAATTCATCTGGACTTGATACCTCTATCTAAAGGGAATCGGAGCATGATTCTTGCCAAGTTGACATCTCTGGAGACATAATTAATGGAACAGCAACGTTATTTCACTCAACGGGAGTGCTTGACTATGTGGGTACCTTGAGACGCTGATGCCAAATCAACATGGAAGTGGCACGAGCCGAGACAAAACGCATAATGTGCACTGGGAACAGACAACGAATATAAGCCCCCCGAGCTTGGCCCTTTAAGCAAGACCGCTTGAGTGATGCAGTCCTTCACAACAAAAAAATTGGGTGAAACTCAAAATAAGCAGTTATTATCTCTAGTAAAACGATTAACAGATAATAACGACCGGATAGTTCAGGGACATGCAAAATTTTAGATAATTGTAAGGATTTATTAAGAGACGGAATTGCTGCATAACCCACACGCGAGATGGCCAAACCTGTGTCATCGCCCACTCGCAAAACGTCGTCACCATGATACTCCTCGAATTGCGTGAGTATACTGGAATCCGGGGTAGCATGCATTGAAGCCCCCGTGTCGCAGACAGGTCGTCACCGTGGGAGAGGACGTCGGCGCTGATCCGCCACCTGCTACAGCAACGTGAGCCTGTTGGCGGCGGTTCGGAGTATCTCCGGTAAAAAAAACAGCGGAGTGGCCCTGCTTGCTGCATATTGGCAGCGCACCCCGCCGTTCCGGCCATGACCGCCGCCGCTGGTTGCCACGTCCTCCGCCACCACGCGGACTTCCGGCCGCCATCTCCTTGCTGACGGCGACCCCGACCTGCGTACAGTGCTAAAGGATTCCCGGTGCTGCTGCCGGTGTGGATATGCCGGAAAGTCATCCTCGTGGATGAACTGCTCGCCTGGAGATAATCAGCCAGCTGCGGAATCGACACCGGCGTGCCGTGATCGCCAATGCGGAAGCCATAGCCTGGAACTCCGGCCTTAGTCCCCGAAAAACATATAGGTTCTGCTCCGATGGCGTGAGAGACCTCCCGGCTAGTGCAAGGTCCTGAACAAGATGTTGCGCCCTGCCTAAGTATTCGGAGGTGGAGCTATCGCCTTGTCGTAGAGATTGAATCTGCCCAAGCAGATTAAGGCAACGAACCTGTGTGGATGATCCCAAAGTTGTCTATGCGGCTGTCCAGACACCACGTGCGGTGGTTTGCCCGAGCGCGAGATACATCACCTCCTCAGATAGGGAGGAGATCAACAAGGAGAGAATGGATGCATCCTGTTGCACCCATGTAGCATAAGCCGGATTCTCCGTGGTGGAAATGGCATCACTTGAAGAGTCGCCGGCGGGAACCTCTAAGAATGGTGATGGCTGTGACCGCGTACCATCTACGAAGCCTAACAAGCCTTGACCCCGAAGAAACGGGATCACCTGCGTTCGCCAGTATAAGTAGTTCCTGTGTGTGAGCTTGAGTGACACAAAGTGGTGCGCACTCGTCAGGGAGTTGGAATTATTTGGGGAGGAAATGGTGGTTACGGTACGCTCGGAACTACTCGACATTGTCGACGGGAAGGGAAGGGAAAAATTGAGAGAATTTTGTCCGGCTAACTGATACCAGATGAACAAAGAAACTGATAATCAATTGAATAACATAATCAGATTACAATTAATACTCTCAGGAGAGAGAACTATCTAATAGCCAATAGATTAGGACTAAACTAGAATACATCAAATAATAACAATATTAATAATAACAATAAAACCATAGTCTAACACCTACAACCAAACATAAAAAGGGATTTCTGAATTAATATGTAAGGCAATTCAATTCACTGATTATTTAGTAAAAGAGATAAAAATATTTGGTAGAAATGATCGTAAATCTTTTACATCCTGTAATATGAGATCAAAATGAGAATCTCGAATGGTGTTTTGAAGGTCATGGATAATCTGGAAGGCATTTATCTCAATCTGAAAAAATTCATGGTTATGATTTTTCATCCAACTAACTAATCGCATATTTGGTTCGCGGAATAAGCCTGGCATGGAATAGTATAAAGAAGGCTTAATGTATTTACTATATAGACTAGTTCCTCCTAGTTTGTAGGATTAGAATAAGTCCACTAACTATTCCTAGAGTTTGGTGGGTTTAGTTGTATGCATGGCTATATAAGCCTTCTGTAACTTTTGATCAATTGCACTTTCATTCTAACCTTACATGGTATCCAGAGCCAGACTCTAGCGAGACATATTTTATTTAATTTTTTTTTTCGTGTAGTCCTTTCGGCTATCATTGGCTTCTTCCTCAGACACCCATGTCATTCAAATCAATGCTCCTACTAATTTACCCATCAAATTAACTTCTTCCAACTTCCAAGTCTGGAGGAGGCAAGTTCAGGCATCTCTCATTGGCTTGGGTTTGCTTGGGTATATTGATGGCACAAACCCAGGCTCCACCCACAGTTCTCTGACGCTGCTCGAAAGGAAATCAACGCAGCTTACACCACATGGTTTAGACAAGATCAAACCATCCTAAATGCTATTTTAGGGAGCTGCTCCGACACAATCCAGCCGTTGATCTCATCAGCGCTATCCTCGGGCACTGCATGGGACCGGTTAACAACCACCTATGCCAGTTCATCACCATCTCGTATTGTGTCTCTCAAAACTAAATTGCTTCCAATCCCCAAAATGGTCGCCCGGTCGAAGAATATCTAGATGAAATGTTTACTATTGCTGAATCACTTGCACTTGCTCAGCATCCAATCAGTGAGCAAGACCTGGTTGTTCATATCCTCACTCAGTTAAATGAGGAGTATGATCACGTTGTTCCTGCCTTGCGTGTACGTCCGGAACCCATCACCTTCTCGGAACTGAAGGACCGTGCTCATTGAATTTGAACGACAACAACGTAAGAAGGAAGCTGCGAGACAATCCATGGTCGCTACCGTGAATGTAACGCAAAAGCAACATGGATTTTCAAGTTCTGGCCGAAACGGTTTTAAATCAAATCGAGGTAATAATGGTCAGAATCCTCAATCACGAAATTTCAATCAACAGCGGCGGAATATAATATGTAAGTTCTGTAATCTCGTTGGTCATGAGACACGAGAGTGTCGCAAGCTACAACGTTTTCTGCGGGATAATAATGTGTCACTAGAAGCAAGGTTTGGCACCAAACTAGTTGTGAACACCACCACGGCTACTGCTGCCTCCCATCATGTTGCTCCTCATCAACAAACCTTGGTTGTTTGATTCTGGTGCATCTCACCATACTACTTCAGACCCGTCGTTACTACACTCTGTTAGTGAATATGGTGGGCCAGACGAGATTCACCTGGGTGATGGTACGTCTCTGCCAATATCTCATACTGGTCAAACCATTTTCCCTACTCCTAATCGTGGTTTATCCCTGTCAGGGACGGAGCTAGAAAATTTTGCGAGTGGGGCGAAGTTTAAATAACAAAATGTTAATTACAAAATATCAAACAGTCCAATAAGGTTAAAATACAAAATACATTATAAATTACAATGTGAAATATTTATGACAACATATGAAACACTATCAATTAGATAAAATAATTTGAATAATACTATATTCATAAATACTTTTTAATTTAATTTTTTTAGTTAGATCAACTTTAAGTTTTTCTAAATTAATTCGAATACAATAAATTATAATATAAACTTGTATATTACATTAATTGAATGATTCATAAAAAGTAGACTAAAAGAATACGGAGTATTTAATTTGTTAATTAAATGATAAAAAGTACACTAAAAGAATATTTTTCTTGGGAAGGAATGAAAGAGATAAAATAAACAAGTGAAAATAAGAGAAATGTTGTTAATGAGATTTGAACCTGTGACCATACACTTTCTTAACATGAATTTTAGAGTTCCACCACTAAGCTACTCAAACTATTGGTAATTTAAACATAAATATTTTATTTATATAACATCTAATACTATATATATATGTATATATATACATACATATATATAAAAGGGGTGGGGTGGGGGGGGGGGCAGCTGCCCCCCATTGCCCCCACACTAGCTCCGTCTCTGATCCCTGTCTAATGTTCTTTGTGTTCCCCAATTACAGAACAATCTTGTCTCTATTTCTAAACTCTGTAAGTCTAACAATGTATCTGTTGAATTTTTTGATAAATATTTTGTTGTGAAGGATCGAACCACGGGGGCGCTACTTTTGCGAGGGAGGAACGTGCATGATGTGTACAGTGCTCCATTTTCACTACCACCACAAATAAATTCGACTATCAACTCTGCTCTTACAAGCTGGCATCACACTCTAGGTCACCCATCGAATAAAACCCTTGCTAAAGTGCTCAGAAGTGTCAATGTTCTCTTCGACCTACTTCTGATTTTCATTGTAAGTCTTGTCTAAGTAACAAAAGTCACAAGTTACCGTTCTATAATAATTCTATGTCCAGTACAAGACCACTTGAATTATTGTATTCCGATGTTTGGTGTACGAATCAAAAATCTGTCGACGGTTTTCATTATTATGTGATTTTTGTGGACCATTTCACCAAATATATTTGGTTGTTTCCCTAGTCAAAAAATCCGTTGTATACTCAGTGTTTTCCCACTTTAAAAATCTAGTTGAGAACAAATTCAAACACAAAATTGTTACTCTATTTTCAG
>VALG01008316.1:2500-13699 GCA_009835305.1 Ipomoea purpurea | reverse complement strand
GCTTTTATTAAATTATTAAATAAAATTTAGTAGTTACACAAAAAATAATACATATACATTTCGATCTTTAATTTAGAATTATGTATCTATAATGTTTTTATTCAAAACAAAATTATTCATTATCAATAAATTAAATAAGAGAAATAATTTCATTTAGTTATATTGTCTTTATTTTTCTCCAATATAAAATTCTTTACATTCAAATTCACAATGATTATATTCGCTACATTGTCCATACAATGTCTTTATTAAAAAAAAAAAAAAAAAAAAAAAAACACAAGTGTCAAATAGGCTCATCAACACTACAAAGTGCTCAATTACCAACATGAACTAAATTAAGTGTCAAATAAGTCTATCTACCAGCTAAATTCATTCAATTTGACCTTTTTTACAGGTTACCAACAGGTTGCCTATTTAATTATTAAAATAAATAATTAAATTTTTCAAAAAAAATTAATTAAAAAATTTTTTCAAAAAAACAACCCATCGGCTATCCTCGCCAGTGGCTGCCATTTCAAAGACAGCCGTGGCGTTCTAATATGAGGTCCAGATCTGGACCTCAAAGGCCGGGAACGAGGGCGTTCCATACGGCCATGGACGGCCATGGCCGTCCCATGGACAGCCATGGCCGTCGAATTTATTTTTAGACGGTCCATGGCTGTCTCGGGACGGTCCATGGCCGTATGGAACGAGGGCGGCGGCCATGGCCACCCTCGTTCCCGGCCTTTGAGGTCCAGATTTTGGACCTCATATTAGACAGCATATGGCTGTCCGGCGAGACAACCGGACAGCCACGGCTGTCTTTGAAATGGCAGCCACGGCGGAGGACCGCCGGTGGCTGTTCTCTTTTTTTTTTTTTTTTTTTTTTTTTAAATTTTAAATTATTTATTTTTAATTATTAATAGGCAACCTTTTGGTTAACCTGTAAAAAAAGTCAATTGAAAAATTTAACTGGTAAATAGACCTATTTGACACTTAATTTAGTTCATGGTGAAAATTGAGCACTTTGCAGTAGTAGATGGACCTATTTTGACACTTGTGCCAAAAAAAAAAAAATGATTCATTATCAATAAATGAATTAAGATAAATAATATAATTTGATATATTATATTGTCTTTATTTTTCTCCAATGTAAAATTCTTTACATTCAAATTCATCAATTGATTATATTTACTACATTGTCTATTATCTTTTTTGTGCACTATTTTTTTTAATTAAATATCAAAGTTATAATACAAAATAATGTTATATATTTTATTACCAAGTTATTTTATTAATACCATTAAAAAATTAAGAAAATATGATTAATGAAGTCAATCATATTAACTACTTAAGGAATTTGTTGACAAAGAGAGTATTCAAATCACACAACAAATTGAAGTAAGAACTATCTCGTAATGTCCTTGTTTGACAATCAGTAGTTAGCGATTAGCGTTAGCAGATTATATTAGCTGATTGACCAGTGATTATATCAACGATTGGTAAAAAGATATTTGAAAAATAACTTATATATATAATATAAATATATATATATAATATATATATATTATAGTGTAATATTATAAGGGATGCACTCAAGTGCGAATAATGCCCACGAAGGAAATGCGAACGAATCAGCGCACGACAACGTGTCCAGATCTAACAACTTTTAAAAAATCGTGGTGGCATTTTCGTAAATAATTGAACATAGAAGTGCAAGTAAAATCACTTACAAGTGCACTTACTTTCACCTATAAGTGCATGTAATTTTGCCTTGTTAGCATTTCACTTTCCAAAACATTCATGCCCTGGGTGTGCTTATTAACTATATGTGCAACTATTTATAACTATTAGGTGCAACTATTTTATATACTATAGTGCACTTATTTTCACTATAGATGCAACTAAGTATTGATGCTCAGTGTAAATTTTTACTTGCACCTATAATACATTTTACATGCACTTGTAATACATTTTACTTGCACTTCGATGTTCAATTATTTACGAAAATGCCACCGCGTTTTTTAAAAAAAATCAGTGTTTCTCATCCATTAGATCTGGACACGTGGACGGACAGAATCCATTCCTATTTCGCGCATGGGCAAAGCGTTCGCCACCTGAGTGCGATTATATATATATATATATATTTAAGCCAATCATATTAACTACTCGGATTATTTATTTACAAAAAGAGTATTCAAATTACACAACAAATTTAAGTGGAAAATTACCTCGCAATGTCTTTGTTTGACAATCAACAATTTAGCTCTTCAATATTAGTATATATTTAAAATTTTATGCCCTAATTTTTATTTGTTCTCCCTTATGTCCTGTATTTGGTTTCAACATACCTATACAATTTTTTATTGACAATTATAATCAATATACTATATTATCTTTGCATTTGTAAACTTAGAATTACCTATTTAAATACGCAAATTAACATTCAATTATTTATGTATGAACAATTCTAATATAAATCCTGCTTGATATACTCTAAAAAACCAGTTTAAGTAATAAGAGCAATAAATTAGGCAAATTATGCTATGGAACCGTGTCCACATTGCAGGGTGGACATGGTTCTAAAACTGTTTTCATAATTAATATTATAATAGTTCAAAAATTATGAACATATGTTCTCATAATTATGAACATAATTGTGAATATAGTTCTGTAATTATGATAATATGAGCATTCAAAATTGTGAATATGAAGTTAAAAAAATTATGAATATATACCTTTATAATTATGAACATATAATTCAATAAATAGAACATAGAGTTCTGTAATTGTGAATATAGAGTTCAATAATTGTGAATATAAAGTTCAAATAATTATGAATTATGAAGTTCAAAAATTATAAATATATAACTTTATAATTATAAACATATAATTCAGTATTATGAACATAGAACCGTGTCCACATTGCAAAGGAGGACACAGTTCCACAACATAACGATTGAATAAGTGGCGTACATACTTTTTTTATGAACAATAATGAAATCATTGATTTTTTTTATTTATTTTCATTCGTTGTTTGAGACAAATTGTTTTGAAAGTTTTGTCAATGACAATTGCTGTCAAGTAGATGATGACAATAAATAATTCAAAATATAAGATTACAATTAGATATTATTATAATAACATAGTAAAAATTAACTTACAAATTTCTTTAGAAGTTTTCATGCATTGATAAAAGTATAATTGAAATATTAAGTTTTGTTCTCAATATAATTAAACGAAAAACAAAAAAGAAAAAAAAAACTAAACTTAAATTTATTATTTTTTTAATGAAAAAAATCAAATGATTTTCAAAGTTCCTGATTTATAATCATTGGATGCTATGTATTTAGTCGGGCTAATTATTTGATCAAAATTTATGTTAAATTTTATATTATATTTTTAATAAATTTTTAACATACTCGTAGTATATGTTTAACAATTATGCTAACTCTAATTGGAATGAGGTTCGAACTTAAGACATTTCTTATAGAAATTAATAAGTAAGTTAACGGAATATTCCGTTAATAAATTTATACTAACGGAATTTAAGGTTATTTAAGGAAAGAAAATAATATAATAAGGGGTAAATAAGGAAATCATTAAAAATACTAAAATCAAAATAATATGAACCATTCATTTTAAGAAACAAGAGTACCGACATTTTTTTATTCCAGTTAAGGCCTAACATTATTCTCTCTTATTAAAATTGTAGATGTAGATTATTAAAATTGTTAAAAATTGTAGATAATAAGTAAGTTAAGAATAATAAATAGTTAACGGAATATTTTCCGTTAATAAAGTTTATCTAACGGAATTAAGGTTATTAAGGAAAGAAAAATAATATAATAAGGGGTAAATAAGGAAATCATTAAAAATACTAAATCAAATAATATGAACCATCATTTTAAGAAACAATTTAGTACCGACATTTTTTTATTCCAGTTAAGGCCTAACATTATTTGCTCTTATTAAAATTGTATATAGAATTCATATTATTACTCAGTCAAGTTTGTTAGGTATATTTGCTACTCCTCTGCATTTAGTTAATCATAGCATTATTTTCCCTTCGTCTATATGCTTCTTCTTTCAATTTAAAGAGCCTTTTCCTTCTTCAGAATTATGTCCGACAACAGAACACAGAATGGGCTCCTGCAAATGATCGAGAAACCATTTGGGGTGTCAAACAAGAAGAAAATATGTTTGGATTGAAGATTAGTTAATGAAGGAGGAGAAACCAGCAATTCGATCTTGCCATTTAAGCATCTCGTCATCATCATCAAAATTGAATATATATGTAATTGACTCCATGCATGCCATTATTATATATATGGAATATAATTAATCTGATGAACTTCAATTCGTGTAGTTTGGTCAACTATATGGATTCCATTTCAACACCATATGTGTTCCCCTTACCTCCACATCTCCAATACTAGTAATAGCAGCTTCCAAGTTGCTCTTATCTCATGTTGCTCTTCTCAAATCTGAATCTGGTTGGAAGAGCCACTTTTGGGGTTGCGCCTCTTTAACACATTTCTGAATCTGGTTTTTCTTTAATTTGTGGATGTAAGACTTCAATTTCCCAACTCCAATTTCTTCCTCTACCATCTGTCCCCCTGCCCCTGCTGATGATTCACCCTCTTCCTCCACTTTTATCTATGAAAACAAATGAGGTTAAAATAATAACAGATTTTGCACACAAGTTCAGCGCATCTAAGAAACAACAAAAAAGAAAATTAAGAATGAATATGAATGAATGAGCCATAACAAATATGGAGTAATTATTAACAATTTGCAAAGCAGTTCCTTCAGAATCAAAATAAAAAAGAATAAGGCAGAGCTTCCTTCTAACCTCAAAATTTTCTTTTCCAAAATTCTTTTAGCTTCTCTTGAATAATCCTAGCAGAAGCAACAACGGAAGGGCGATGGCTTAACCTATCCATTCAATTGACTTGAAGCAGAAAATTTCTCCAAAACAGCTAGGGATCTCTTCCAAACACACACAACATCTTAGGACTAGGTGATCAAGACATGGGAAAGAATCTGTGTAAGCCTCCAACCTTTTGAGCTTTTTATCTTTAAGGACCAACAATCTTAATCTATAGAATCCTCCTTCAGCTACTTCCCATACTCTTTTATGGAACAAATTTTCCAGCTTTAGTACCTCAAGCCATTGCAACCTCCCAATTACTAGAAAATCCCACCAGAAAGTTTAGTACCCTCAACTTCAACTTCTTCAGTTGTGAAGGAAAAAATAATACACCTTTTCAGGAAAGGTTACAATGCACCCAACCGAAACTGAAACTGTTAAACTCTGTAGCCGTTCTAAATGGCCCAACTTATCCACAATGAAGCAATTGCTGAACATCCACTAATCTTGCTGGCCTCTAAGTCTACTTTATAGAAAATTTTTAGTATTTCTATATTTGGAAAATTGGAATACAGTATGTTTTTGCAATGACTTGGATCCACATCCACCCAAGATAATGTTAGCAAATTCTCTTTAACCATGCTTGGAGGATTGACAGCATAGCAAGTGCCAAGTTCAAGATGTTTTAATTGTGGTGACTCCCAAAATTGTTGGTGGCAAATGGAGAATAGGTTGTGTCACTGTCACTTCCAGAAATAACAAGTGTCTGCAAAATTCACATTAGTTGACACAACATCACTCAGACCCTCAAACCATTGTGTTACTGATAAATATCTTAAAAATAGCAAATCCCCTAAATTGCATTGGCAGTCTTTGGAGGAATGAAGATTGAACAAATGCCAAAACTCTTAGCAGCTTCAAGGATACAAAAATTTCACTGTTTTCTTGAAAGAAGAAAATGGAGCGAGGGTTGTTTGAACTAACAAACACATAATAGTCAAACCTATGTTTGCATAAACTTAACCAACGGCACGAATTTGCAAAAACATTTAATGACCACGTTGGAAGTTTTCGAGTATTTACTGCACATAAAATTCCCTCTTTCTGAGCCTCTCTAAAACAGATGTTATGCATGACATTATGCACCCTGCAAGTCTTAATTTTGCCATCAAAAGTCTGTTTGCTTATTAACACAAGACTCCTATCAATGAGGTCCTTTAAGTAACAATGAGCAACCCTTTCTAACTCCATATTCTTCCATGGCTTTACAATTCCTTCAGCAATCCATAACCTAAGAAGTATTTTAACTTGGATCTCACTACGCTTTGGAAAGACTCCAAGATATAGAAAACAACCTTTCAAATATTCTGGCAACTGATTGTACATGAGAGTGAGTGCACTATAATCTAGAATTCCCAACAATTCTATTTCCTTTTCAATCTTTTTCAATTCATGTTGTATGTTGTTTTTGCATTCAGATAAGCGCTTCACAACTACAACAATTAATAGTGGCAATCCTTTCACATAGTCCACAACATGGAACAAGTGACTCCTGAATTTTCCAAAACTTGGTGCACTATACCTTTGAAGAGGAAAGATAGTACAGAATAGATCCCAACTTTCATTTTGATCTAGTAAACTCATAACATGACGATATGTACCTTTGTTTGGGCAGGCATAGTCAACCACTCCATAGAATCTAGTGCTCAGCAATATGCAACTTCCACTCACTGTAGAATTACAAAATAATTCTTTTAATCCAACCCAATGTTGAGCGCTCCATATGTCATCCAAAACAATTAGATACCGTTTTTTCCTTCAGGCATTCACGAACCTGTTCCCGAAGAGGGTCTTCTTTTATAATTTCATGATTTGGTGAAATTGACTGGAGAAGGTCGCGTAGCACTTTGGTCTCATTGTAATTTTGGGTCACTTGTAACCCATCCCCGTACCCTGGAAATGCAATGCAACCTCTTGATCTTCCAAGATTTTTCTTGCTAAAATAGTCTTCCCTATGCCTGGCATCCCAATAATTGGGATTACTTTTACATCTTTAAAGCTACTGAAGAGTTGATTCTTTATGATACTAACATCATTTTGACGACCCACCATTTTCCCACCCTCCTCAAGCTTTGGATAGCACACAGACTGAGTATCATTGGCCTTAGCAGCTTCATTGCTTCTACTTGTGTTGTGGATTGTACTCAACAGCTGTGCTGCGTTTTTTGTTACTTGATGCAACGTTTGAAAGAGTTGTTCTGAAGCTTCTTTTGGCAGGCGGTGCTCCCCTTTGACCACACAAAAAGTTTCTAAATTGGTTGTTCGAGTCTTCTTTAGCTTTGAGTACAAAGTCTGTGATTTCAGCTGCACCAAAATTGGATTTCTGTAGAAACATTTGCAAATCAACGAGCCTGTCTTCGAGAGATCCTAGTGTTGTTTGTTACGTCGTGAGGCCCCTTGTGTTGGGTTGCAAAGACATAAATGTTGTCATGAGATTAGTTAAATCATCACAACATTCATAAGTCTTCAGTCTCTCCTCCAGCTCTACTCTCTTTTCTTCCACTTGTTTCAAGGTTTGACACAGTTCCGAGGATGTTTCTTCTTCATCCACTGTGTCTTTGGCCAGAACAAAACTGCTCAAGTGTATCTTGATCTCATCTTCAGCTAAATCTCCTATTTTGGTTTCGAAATATTTGATTGTAGCAGGAGCACGAATATGAGAAAATAATTGTCGCAAAGAAGAAAGACTTTCAATGAGAGATTTGAATAGGGTTTCAATTTGATCATAATCCACGCTCCTCCCGTTGGATTGTATAGACTTCATATGATGATCTACTAGTCTCTTGAGATAAGTTAAATCATCATTCTTTCTCTTATGATACTCGTCTCTGCTGTTGATAATCTCCATCACATCTGCAGTCTTTTCTTGTGGTTGTTGCAAGATTTGACACAGGTTGCTGGGAAGCTGCTTCTTCATGCACTGCGTCATCTTTGCTTTGGCCACAACAAAGTTGCTTAGCTGTATTTCGATGTCATCTTCAACTTTGTGTGAAAAGTCTCTTATTAGGGTTCCAAAATATTTGATTGCAGGCACCACCGGCTCTGGATTTCTTTTCCAGAAAGGCCTGCAAAGAAGAAAGGTTTTCATAGAAAGATTTGATTGATGGGTGGTTGATCATCATGAAGATGAAGAGGAACTGTTGGGATGGGTTGCAGAAAGTGAAGCTCAATTGTTGTCTTTAGAGAAGTTAAAGCAACATAAGCCATCTCGATCGATCTCACTCTTTAATTTTTCTGTGATTTCTTCAATGGGAAATTAAAAATGCAATTGCAAGTTTGAGCTAGGTAGGTAGGTACATGCAAGAGTGATTATGAGAACTAAGCAGCAGTTTGATGGTGGATTGGTGATAATAGCAAAAGACAAAGGCCTTAGCTTTTGAGTGAAAATTTCAAGAAAGCCGGCTGGCTGCCAGGAATTGAAGGTGAATTTGGAGTTTCATCTCTCGAGAACATCGATCACAGGCCAACCAATCGCAATGCAGGTTTTTTTCTTTTTTTAAGTGACACCGAAGCCTGCAACTATAATCTAAAAATGGTATACCAGATAAATCTCATCTTGTGATCTTTACCGACAAAGGATCACAAAGATGACTAACTTAGCAAATTGTTCATAGTTGACCAGTTCAAATCAAAAAAATCAATTGGCCGCTATCGGAGTTAAACTTAAAACTTATGATCATAGGCTGACAATATGACCAACTTGGTTAGAGTTGTCCCGCACATGCGAATTAATTCACTTCAAGAAATGCATACTTTGTAAAATTTAATTAACTTTTTTTTTTTTTTAAATTAACACATGCGGAAATCAAGGAGTTTCTGGCCCCTGAAGCTGATATTAAATCAAGTCGGAAGCTCTTCTTCTGATAACTTTTGGTATTCGAAAAAACCTTTGTTACCCTTTTTTTAAGTGATCGAAAAAGTGGTCGAAAATATTTATAGCAGTGTAATATGGGTAATGATTTTTAATTAGTCATTAAAAATTCAATATTGCTATATATATATTTTTTGCTCTCATCATAAGTTTGTCAGCTAGTCAACTAGACTACTCAGGATAGTTCAGTAATTGGTTCTCTTGTAAAAGATTACACACAAGATTAATTACATTTCTGTCAAGTAAGACATTATAGTTCTGTATATCTTAGATCACAATTCATCTTGCAAGATGAACTGTACTCAAGTCATATCGTATATATGTATTTTGTTAGTTTAAAAGTTTGAAACACAATTAACATCAACGTTTTGATTTTAAGGCATTCATACCAATTGATATAGTGTCTAAAACTTATTACTCTTTTAGTGGAAAATAATTATAAATTAAAATAAATTATAAGATTTTAATAAGTTTTGCAAAAGAGAATGGATATATATTTTTATGGAAGGGCATACATTTATGGAAGATAATGAACTCGATCAAAGTGCACTTATTTATATTCCCTCTTCAACAGATTGAATTGGAAAAAGGTAACAATTACGACTTGTACGTAACTGAATTCAAGAAAAACATAAAACAATAAATATAAGAGAGAACATATATGTTTATTATGGTGTGTTGAAAGGGGAGGTTTTGGATAAGTTCCTTATGGTGTGTTGGGGTGTATGGCGAAGCAGAAACCAGTATGTGTGGGAAGGGGTGGTGTTCAATAGTGACATGATGTTGCGCTGGACACTTTCTTTTTGGCAAGGCTGGAAACATGCTAACGAAACTGAACAAGCAGATGAACAAGTCGAAGGGTTGAGCAGGTGGAAACCGCCACAAAGTGGGAGGTGGAAGTTGAATACAGATGCATCCGTTAATGCTGCAGCAGGAATTACAAGGATAGGATGGGTTTTGAGAAGCCATGATGGGGATACAGCTTCTCATGTTGTTGCAAGGGAGGCTTGTTCAAGGGCAGATTGTGGAGAGTGGTATGACAACCCACCTCCGTTTCTTGTAAACACTTTGCTCCATGATTTAATGCATTAATTTTCACGTTTCAAAAAAAAATATATATGTTTATTAGATGTGTAAAAATACTAAAAGTAAAATTCTCATTTTTACCATCCCCGCTCAAATGAATATAAATATTAATTAATTGGTAAAAAAATTTAATAAAGCTTAATTGATAACAGAATTTTATATATAATTTAACTAATATCTAATGAATTTTTATCACAAATTAAAGTTAATATGTACTTAAAAATGGAAAATGATTATAACATTCTGAGAATAAATAAACCATTATAATTGTGAGAATAATGGAAACAAATTCTGCGTAATAAATGAGAAAATCCATTTCAAATTCTATGTAATTGTTTTGGGAAATAATAATGTATTAATTATTATTTACACCAATCTATATTTATTATACTATTAATAAAAGTAAAATCTTCAATTAAAATGTCTTTCATCCTTTTGATATGAGATTGCCCTTCAAGTTTTAACGAAAACAATTCACGTTGATGCTCGCATATGTCATGACTATCAACAAAAGTCAGGGTCAAACACTAACTCACGTTGAGTTATTACTGAAAAAACCAATCTTTAATCACGATTAATTGTATGTGACTTATTCCCGAATCACCCATCCTGATGGTTTTAACTCTAGACGATGATGGATAAAATTCCGTTACTACTACCAATGTCGTCTACAAAGAGATTTTCAATAATGTATAATTCAAGCCATTGATATTATATTTTTTTTTATATACAAATATGACAAAATTGCTATATATCTATATAGAAAATATATCTTCCATATAAATAATTTCTATAACTGAGTTGCTAGACAACGAGCTAATTAGCCAAATTAGTTACAAATTCTAAACACGATATAATAAAATCTCTTAAAGTTACAGCACCGAATGCGTAAAATCTACACGGTTAGCTATTAATTGGATAATTATTTACTCGAATTCCAGCATTGAGTTAATATCAGAAAACATAATCGGTGCAACTCAATTCTTCAATTATATTATATAATATTCGATGTGGGTAAAAAATTTTTTTATACAATGTATATGATCTAAATATTTTTAAATATTATAACAAATACATTCCTGCAACGCACGGGCGCAAATAATAATAATAATAATATCATAATAATAATAATAAATAAAATAATAATTAATAATAAAATAATAATAATTAATATAATATAATAAAATAATAATAATAATAATAATAATAAAATAAAATAATAATAATGTAAAAACATTTTTATAAATGATATTTATAATTAAGGTATAAAGGAATAAGGGTCAATATAGGCCACTCAACTGACACCCAAAATGCAATTAAGACATTGAAC
>VALG01008314.1:0-14130 GCA_009835305.1 Ipomoea purpurea | reverse complement strand
ACCAACGGGAAATTCCCTTCAAGAAAGAACCGGAGAAGGATGAAAACCTTAGCCTGGGAAGCAAAGGTCAACAAGGGATCTTAAGCCAAGCAAACACCAACACCAAGGAAGGAGGATCATCAGCTCGTCGACGCATCGTTGATCAAAGCATCTAACCAGATTATTCACTTGGGATCGAGAAAACCTTAACCCATCCTAGCCGAAATTCCTTTCCCTACCTCGGAAAATCGGCCCCCTCCTTATTTCAAAACCCTTTCTACCCTTCAGACCCCATCTCAATCCCATGTTTTAACGATTCCATACAAGTGGCAACCTCACAACCTAAATTGCAACCTCGAAACTCTTATCCTAATTCCTGAATTCAAAATGTCCTCAAGTTTGAAACCCTCTCTCTTAGCCCAGTAAACCTAATCGTTCCCAAAAAAACCCAACACACATAGGCGTACAAGTATACATTTCCCTGTATACCTTCTCTATTAGGGACCCCACGGTTTCTTTCTTACTCTGACTCGTTTAACCCTGCCCAATGATTTCCAAAGCTTCGAGGCACGAAGTTCTCGTAAGGGGGGGGGGGAAGGTAACACCCCGTGTTACGGGCCTTTCAATCCCGGATTAATTATTTAATTAATCCCGTAATAATATTAAAATATTGATTAATTATGTTAGGTTTTCCTTTAATTAATTAGGTAAGGGTCCACCCATGAAACCGCTGGACCCTTTTACCCAATAAGAATATTAAGCCTGTTATGAATAAAGGAAGTAGGCCTTTTACTATTCAGATTTATGATTAGATTTCCTCTTAATTAATATGGTTGTAAACACCCCGTGTTACGGCTTTTCCAATCCTGATTAATATTTAAAATCCCGCATAAAAAATTAAATATGATTTAATTATGTTAGGTTCCCCTTTTTAATTAATATGGTCCACCATTGAACCGGTGGACCCTTGCCTTAATTAGAGGCTTAAGCCTATTAGGAATAAAGAAAGTAAACCTTTTATTATTCGGAATTCTAACCAGGAATCCTAGACCTAGTCATCTATTAGGAATAAAAGAAAGTAGGCCTCTTACTATTTAGATTCATGATTAGGATCCGCTTTAATTAATATAGTCCATAATGAGGATCATGGACTCTTAGTCCTATAAGAATTAGTAAAACCCATATTATTCAGACCCTAATTAGGAGTCTTAAATATAAATAGGGAACTTAGAAGGCACCTAGAATTCCCACCACAATAATCTCCCACCACCCAAGGAGCTCCAAGAATTCCCTAGGAGAATCAAGAAATCAAGAAAGCTTAAAGAAAGATCCTTCATAGCCAAGGAATTAATTAAGGCTAAGAGGTAACCCATGTCTCAACAAAACCTATTTTTATAGTTATGATTTCCCCTTAGGGTTTCCCCATTATTGAAATGGCGTAATTATGAGATTATTATTGATGTTGAATTGATGATTCCATGGGAATCTTGATAATCTTGATATTGGGAGTTTCTTGATATTATGATGTTCTTGATGATTAATTGGATTCTTGATGATTATGTGTTGTTCTTGATGATTATGATGTTCTTGATGATTAACTTTTCGTATCTGATGCTTATATGTCTATTCTTACCGAATCTTGTAATTAGAAGACGAACCGTTTCTTGTTGATATAAAAGTGATTAGACCCTAGGTTGTATCGTATGATATTATTCTTGGTTTATCGGGTGGGGAAATCGCATTTTGGGTGTTGATTATGTTTAGAAAAGCATGATAGGTTATGTGCCGTTCGTTTCTCGTATTTGATTCGTTTAATTGTCTACATGTTGTCGTTAATTTGCGCCGTAAAGTGTCTAAGCATGGTTTCGGGTTCCACATCGGTTCCGAGGGCGAAATTATGTGAAAGGAGTCAGTGGGGGTAGGGGACCCGCACTACCCACGGCCAAAGAAGAGATCACCGGCAGCGGGCAGCCGCCCGCCGGGCAACCCCGCTGCCCGGGAATCGCTGCCACTGGCGGGCAGCGGCGGGTGAACCCCACCCACCGGTACCCGCTGGTTGTAACCCCCTTGGGACCCCAGCTTTCCTGTTTGATGTTTCCCCGACCCCGTGGTGTCCCAACGGACCCCGTTTTCGTGTCTATGCCTAGTTTGATATTTCGGGTAACCGTTCGTAGGTTTTATGAGTCGATATATTGCGATGCTAGTTGATGGTATCCCGTTTTAACCTTAGGTGGAAAGAAGTATTGAAACCCCGTTTAGGGCTATTCCTAGGTTTGTGGATGGATCCCACGCATAGGTATTATAACATTGTATTCCCCTCCCAACGTGTTAATGTGGGTTGCCATTGTGCTTGCTATGTGTACATGTGGTGTTGCCCAATCCGGTAGCGGGATCGGATTGACTTATCCTGAGTTGGCGCTTCAGAAGCCGGCTACAGTCAGATTTGGGAATTCCTGGCTGCAGTCGGATTGAACGGTGATCCGGGCAGGCGGCCCAGGAAAGCTGGTTTAGTCAGATGGGAATTTTCCTGGCTGCAATCAGATGGACAATTCTCCCGGAGGCCAGCGGCTCGGAAGCGGCTTGTAGTCAGATGGTTTCCTGGCTAACAGGTCAAGATTACCATTCTTATGAAGTTCGGTTCAATTGGGAAGCCAAAGCCAACGTTTCCTCCGTGTGGATTTACGGGCAGGGGCTGCTGCCTGTGTTATTGGTTCTTAATATGTCGTATTCTTCAATTGGCATGGAACTTGTCCTGTGCGGCCAAACAAATGTGCTAATGTGTTGAAGATACGATGATGTTTGTGGTTATGATATCTTTTCATGATGGATGTGACTACGAGATTTATGTTGACTTGATTGTGTTGGAGCTTTGGATTTGCGTATGCCTGCTTTATTTGCCTTATCTATTGTGGACTGTTCTAATCTGTTATAAACTATGCTTGTGTTCTGACCTTTATCTGTCGAGTCATTCCCTGGTTTTAAAGCTAGAGTTCGTAGATTAATATCTTCATCTCATAAAGTTTGTATATATCAGTATTACTATATGTATTGTATTTTCAACGCGTTGGAGTGGGTTACCAAGCATCTCTCGCTGAACAAAATATATTTGGCTTTCAGGCACAGAAGATTAAGTCACTTAGCGCGCTAGAACTCGTGTTTATGTAGAAATTAGTTATATTTTTCCTTTCGGCCTGCGTGCCATTTTGTTTTACATTATGGCTTTTTGAGGAGGTATTAGTTAGTAGCCTGTGCATCTGGCTATGCCATAATTGTTGGCATTAGCACCCCCGATATGATACTGTCTGGGATTTTAATAAGTATTACCTTTATTATAAGCTTTAAAAGTCTTAAAATTTGTGGGTGTTACAATGGTCCCACTATGGGACCATGGATCTCCTATCCCGAAATTACAAGCATAGCCCTTTATAATATGGAATAAAATATAAACCCATTACATCAGCCCTAACTTAGAGTCTTAAATAATATAAAAATAGGGAACTTAGGAGGCACCTTAGAATCCCCCACAAATTAATATCTCACACCCAAAGACGTTCCAAGAATCCCCTAGGAGAAATCAAAGAAATCAAGAAAGCTTAAAGAAAGATCCTTCATAGCCAAGGAATTAATTAAGGCTAAGAGTAACCCATTGTCTCAACAAAACCTATTTTCATAGCTATGATCCCCCTTAGGGTTTCCCCCATATATTGTATTGGCGAAGATATGATGATTATTATTTGATGTTTGATGTGATGATCCCATGAGGGAATCTTGATAATCTTGTTATTGGAGATTCTTTAATATGTATGGTTATTGTTCTTGATGATTATGTGTTGTTCTTGATAATTGTGTGATGTTCTTGATGCTTATGTGTTATTCTTACCGAATCTTGCAATTAGAAGACGAATCGTATTTCTTGTTGATATAAAAGTGATTAGAACCCTAGGTTGTATCGTATGATATTATTCTTGGATTATCGGGTGGGGAAATCGCATGTTTGGGTGTGATTATGTTTAAAAAGCATGATAGGTTATGTGCCGTCGTTTCTCGTATTTGATCCGTTAATTGTCTACGTGTTGTCGTTAATTGCGTTTGTAAAGGTGTTAAGCATGGTTCCACAATGGTTCCCGGGGCGAAAAGTGATGAAAGAGTCAGTGGGGGGTAGGGGACCCGCCACCTACTGCCGTAACAGCACAGCGGGCAGCCGGCGGGCGGCAGCTGCCCGCCGGCGACCCGCTGCCCGGAACAGTGTCCGGCGGGGCGGCCCCCCACCCACCGGCTTACCCGCTGGAAATTCTCCCACCCGGGACCCCGGCTTCCCCGTTTGATCCCCGTGGTGTCCCAACGGACTCCGTTTATCGTGCCTATGTCTAGTTTGATATTTCGGGTACCGTTCGTAGGTTTATGAGTCTATTATATTGCATGCTAGTTGAATTGGTATCCCGTTGACCTAGGTGGAAGAAGTATGAACCCTTAGGACTATTCTTAGTATGTGATGGATCACGCATAGGTTTGTTATACGTTTATCCCCTTCCCAATGTGTAATGTGGGGTTGCATGTGCTTGCTATGTGTTATGTGTGTGTGTGTTACCCCAATTCGGTTGCGATCGGATTGGTTATCCAGAGCTGCGTTCAGAAGCTGCTGCGGTCAGATTGACACTCTTGGGCTGCGGTCCACCGTTTGGTTGCGATCAAACGTTTCTATACGAGCTGCGGTTCGTCTCTTTCCTGGCTGCGGTCAGATGACATTCTCTTGGGCTGCAGTCCACTGTTTGGTTGCGATCAAACACTATGATGAGCTGCGGTTCATCGGTCGGTTGCGATCGACCCCTCCGTTTGCGATACGGGGCAGGGTGCTGCGGGGCCGTGTCAGAGCTATATGCGCTGACCCTCATGTATGGGCATGCGATTGGTCCTGTGGCGCCAACAAAGTGTGCTATGTGTTGAGATATGGATGAGTTGTGATTATGAGTATCTTGGGGGATGTGACTATGGGATTTATGTTGGGGATTGTTATGTTGGGTTATGACTATTGTTTATGTTTGCCTTATCTGCCTTATCTGTTGTGAACTGCATATGCTGTTATAACTGTTGCTTGTGTCTGGCCTTATCTGTCGAGTCATTCCCGGTTTTAAAGCTAGAGTTCGTAGGATATATCTTCATGCTCAAAATGGTTTTCGTATATCTATATATATCTCTATATGTATTGTATTTCAACGCGTTGGAGTGGGTTACAGCATCTCTCGCTGAACAGATATATTTGGCTTTCAAGCACAGAAGATTAAGTCACTGGAGCGCGCTAAACTTGGAGTGTAGAAGTAGATAGTTTCCCTTTTGGCCTGCGTGCCACGTTTATGTCCTTACGCTTTGAGGATATTAGTTAGTTAGCCTGTGCACTTGGGTTCTCTAGCCCAGGTGTGGCAAGCACCCCGAACGTTTGTATTATATCTTGGGATTTAATAAGAATTCTACCTTTTATTATAAGTTTTAAAAAGTCTTTGAAAATCTGGGGTGTTACAGAGCCTAGGATGTTAAGAGTTGGACTTTAAGAACCTAGATTGGAAGCTAGGTTAGTGCTTTGAAGCGTAAGACCTTAAGAAGTTAAGCTTGGAACCTTAGTGTTTAAGTACCTAAGTCTTATGAACCTTAGGACGCGCGGTGAGGTTGTGAGTCTCTTATCGTTTTCTATTGTGTTTCCTGTGCTTTGTTCTTCTTTCAGCTTTTTGTTCTTTTAAGTTAAGGCCCAGAACCTCCGCCCCTCGACATCTACTACACCGAAGGGGGGACAATACATCACCCTCGAGGAGGTTTGTCTAAAACCCGAGGAAGAACGAAGAGAATTGGTGGATCAACTAGACATCTCCAAAAAAAAAAAAAAAAAAGCTAAGGAGGGTAAGGGAGGGTAACGCAAGAGTGTGGGAGGCAAGGGGAACAAGATGAGGATAGCGAGCTTAACCCACCAGCACTCACACGAGAAAGAGAAAATCTAGAAGGCCAAGATCAAGAGTCCATTAACGAGCGCATCCTCGTGCAGCTCACCTGGCAAAACCAAATCATGGATGAAGGGTTCTCATCCCTAATCCACGCAACACGTGCATTAGATCGAAGGGTGGCAACAATCGAGGCCATGTTGGGCACATGCGGGGCATCTAGCTCGGGAGCAGGAAACCAAAGTAGACCCCAAAACCCTTCCAAACACCACCTCACCAAAGTTCCACTCTACCCCAGCAACAACGACACGTGGAGCACATTTCCTAACCAGGAAGCCAAAACACGTGACGTCCCGGGGTGAAAGAATGGATCCACGCACCGGCTTCGGGACAAAGCCTCTTGTAAGGGGGGGAGGGTGTAACACCCCCATGTTACGGCTTCTAACCCAAACTAATTATTTAATTACTTACCCTAAAAAGAGAATTAAATTCCATTAATTAACTAAGAAGGGTCCACCATAGGCTATGGACCCTTATCCCTAAAACGAATCCCGTAATCCTATAAGAAATAGAACTAGCAAGCCCATACCATTTAGACCCTAATTAGGATCTTAGATATATAAATAGGGACATATGAGGCACCTAGAAGTCACACCACAATAGATATCACCACACAAGAAGTCCCAAGAATTGTCTTACCACCCACGTAGGAAATCAAGAAGAAAAATCTTAGAAAGAAAACCTTAATAGCCAATGAATCTAATTAAGGCTAGAGGTAACCCATGTCTCAACAAAACCTATTTTCCTTGCTATAATCTTCTTCTTTGGCTCTTTCTATATGCTTGTGTCTTGATAAATCTTTTATGATAATTATGATATGATCTTGTAGATTGATGAGATGATCATATGTGCTGATCTTGATAATCTTGATGATTAAAAGAGATCTTGATAAATTGGGTGATGTTCTTGATAATTTGATGTTCTTGATTTTAAAGATGAAACTATGATTTTGATGATTTGATATTAGTAGAGCCTAGGTTCAATTGGGATATTTCGTTTATGAATATTCTTGATTATAATATCAGTGGGATTTCGCATGTTCGGGTGTTGATTATGTTTAGAAGTCATGTTAGGATGTGTTCCTTATGATTCTTGGTTTTGATCCATTATTTGACTACGTGGTGTTGTCGTTTGGTGTTTTAAAAGTGTTAATGGTTTCGGGTTCCAGAAAAGATCCCTGGACCCTATTATTGAAAAAGGAGTTAGTGGGGTAGGATGGGGTAGGGGACCCGCCACTTACCACTACCAAATTTGGCGTCGCGAGCGGCAGCCGGGGGCAGGCGACTGGCGGGACTTTCCCCGGCGGGTTCACCCGCTGGATTTTCCCCACCTCGGGATGTGGCTCCCTGTTTGATTGTTCCCCTGACCCTCGTGGTGTCCAACGGACTCTGTTCATCGGCCTAGTTGTTGATATTTCGGTACTTTTCATAGGATAGAAGAGTCTTGGGTATGTAATTGCTAGTTGAATTGTATACCACGTAACTAGGTGAAAGATGTATGAACCCATTTAGATACTCTAGTATGTGGAATGCCATGCATAGGTTTCATTTATACGTTTTCTCCCTCTCCCAATGTGTTAATATGAATTGCATGTGCTGCTACGTGTTATATGTGCATGACTTCAATATTGGCTGCGTCAAATTAGCCTTTAATGAGTGCAATCCACAATTGAGCTCGTCAATGGTGTGTAAGGTTGCATCACCAAGGGCCACGGTCCACGATTGAGCTGTCAACGGTGGTTAGGCGTGGTCCGCCAACAGTGTTACAGAGGCTGCATCCACGATTGGAGCTCGTCAACGGGTGTGTAGGGCTTGCAGTCCACAATAGGGCCACAGCCACCGATTGGAGTGTCAAACGGTGTGTAGGGCTGTGGTTCGACGTTGAGCTCGTCATGAATTTAATGACCTTCGGTTTCATCGGATTGGTTGCGGTCAAACCCTTCATGTTGCGGTATGCTAGGGACAGGGTGCTGCGGGGCCGTGTTAGCACTATATGCACTAACCCTCATGTATGGGCATGCGATTGGTCCCTGTGGCCCACCAAAGTGTGCTTATGTGATAAAGATATTGATTGAAAGATGATATGAATGATATGGAAAGTAACCTGTGACCTTCGGATATATGATGATGTCTTTATATGCTTGATTATGACTGTTGAATGTGTTTACCCCTACTTGTCGAGTTATTCCCGGTATTAAAGCTAGAGTCTCCTAAAGTATATATCTTCCTGCTTCAAAATGTTTTCATATATATATATATATAATATATAATATATATATATATATATATACTATATTGTATTTAACGCGTTGGAGTGGGTTACCACATCATTCGCTGAACAAGATAATTTTGGCTTTCAGGGCACAGATTAGCTACCGGAGCGCGCTTGAGGACCTCGGCTTAGATAGATTAGTCTTTCCTTTCGGCCTGCTGCCTTGATGATGTAATGACAATTTTGAGGATAATTAGTTAGAATAGCTTGTGCATCTGAGTTTTCCAGCTCAGATGTGGCATAACACCCATACCTTATGTTTAGATGCTCATTTGGGTTAATTAATAGAATTGCTTTCATATATAGATTGAAAAGTTTTAAAATTGTCGGGGTGTTATACACGTGGTGCTGAAGAGTGGATCCGGGTGTTTACAGGATCTTCGAAGCGGTGTTTGCCCGGGAGATCGCCAATAGAGTTGCTACTTCTACCTTAGGCAAGAAGCGGGACTTGGTGGTGCTTGGAAACCATGTGTAGAAAGATCCGGAGTTCAGTTGGGGAAGCTTGAAGGTTAAGCTAGTGAGCGGTTCGTATCCGCTCATGTCAAGGCGGAAAAAGTACGGAGGAGTTTCTCCACCTTAAGCAGTACCCTTGATCGGGTAATGGAGTACACAAGAAGTTTTGGTTAGCCGTTTGTTCACCTCAATTTAGTACCTACGGGAGGAGGTAAAGTGTGAGAGGTTTCTGGGAGACTTCAATTCTTGAGGTAGGAAAGCCTTGACTGTGTCGAAGCAAGGCTTTTTTTTTTTTTTTTTTCATTTTTTTCAAAGGCCTACCTTTGTGCAGCCGATTTCTCTAAGTTATTGAGTTTGTCAGTTTACCGGTGCTGAATCAACAAGAAGCCTACAGGAGAGACTTTAAGAGTGGCAAACTCCCAATCCAGTCGGAAACCAACACGCTAAGGGAAGCACTCCGGTTGCAAAAAGTGTGAAATGGCCACCCCGGCGTGGCTGTACATGGAAAGCAGTAGAGTGATTTTCTTGTGGTAAGAAGGGTCAGACGGTCGTTTTGAGTGCACTTGTCTAAGAGGAAGACTCAGCAAGCCGAAAAACCAGTTTGGTAGTGTGAGACCCAGTCGGGAGTAAAGGCTTCGAAGCAGAAACACACAGTGGACAAAGTGGAAGAAGCAGCCAGGACCCGTGTGCGAAGTCGAGACCTTGGCGAGGCAAAGATCCGCAGTCATGAGTCAGACGCAAGTTGAAACTGATGAAGTAAGTTATTGTACCTTTTTTGTTGCGCCCTTTTTTGCCTTTGTGCTCTTCCTTACGTGCTAGCTTTGGTGTTAAGTGTTAAGACCTTAGCTTCGGGTTTAGCTAGTTTAAGGGTTAGCTCTGACCTTGGTTTTTGTTGGAAGGGTTTGGTTGTGCTTTCGTCGTGAGAGTTTCCCTCGAAAGTGGTAAAGTTGGTTGTTCTATCAGAACATGAAGGAAGTCCGATAAAGATCTTCGTTTAAAAGTCGTGCTAGAATCGAGGAAGAGATCTATTAGTTGGTCAAAAAGGTCGTAAGCAGCTTGTCCAGTAGAAGGGGATCGCCTGAAGTCAGGAACCTTTACCCTCTTTAATCTGTTTTTCCCCTCTTTTTTGTCGAACCAACCATCTTTCTTGCTGAGAAACCCTCGTTATTCTTCCCAAACCTTGTTCGTGCCTCCTTCTTTAGGTGTTTTCGTGCAAGGTGACAACATTGACTTCTTAAGTTGTAGCCCTGTTTACCTTTCTTCTCTTCTTAACCAATGTGATCATCGAGTTTTCAAACTTAAAATCTCCACTCTAATCCTTTCTGTTGAACCGAATCTCTTCTTGTGAGCCTTTTCTTTCCCCTGAGTTACCTTTCCCTTTGTTACGTTCCTGTTTTGGACATTTCATCCGGACCGAAAGTTTTGAATTTTTCAAGCATTGCTTTGTAGAGACTGGTGGGTTATGTGTTAATGCAAGTGTCAAGTCGGCAATCTGCATCAAGTTAGCCTAAGGGCTAGGGTGAATGATATCCTGCTCGTGTTTGGAGCTGACAGTAGAGCCTTTTGTCTGGAAGTGGCGGATCAAGTTCAAGAGGATTCGAGACCTAGTTGTGCAGTGTGAGGACCTTGCTTCCTTTGGTTGGAGAAGTCAGCGGTGAATAGTTGAAGACACGATCCTTGTCTCCGTTCCCGGGTAATCTAGCTTTAGAGTTCTCTTGGTGTTAGTTTTAGTTGTAGGTTGTGCCTTAGCTAAGACGTCTAGATCTGGTAGATCGGTGGTTAGTTTTAAGCAGGGAGTTAAGTATAAGGTAGAATTAGTTTTCCCTTCGGTAAATCTTTATTATCACCTTATCTTTCTTTCTTTACATACCTTTGTAAACCCTTAGCCTATTTCTAAGCTATCAATCTTATCACCATAATTTGAACCTTGAAATTTCTCAAGCTTGTTAGTTAGTGGACACCTTTGTGCTAAAATCACTTGTTTGCCATTCTTTTACCAATCTTGTCACATGTTGTTCAAACCTTATCAACATAATTTGAACCTTGAATTTCTCAAGCTTTGGTTAGTTAGTGGACATGCTTAAAATCACTTGTTTGCCATTCTTACCAATCTTGTCACATTGTTGTTCAAACCGTTAGCCTTTTTGTTAAACCTCATTGTGCCCAAACTTCGGAGACGAAGCTTATTGTTTAGGGGGAGAGGATGTGACACCCCGGAAATTCATTCCCTACAAAACCCGAATTAATTCCTTAATTATTCCTTTCTTGCTTTACAATTCTTATCCTAATTTCCCTTTGAAATTAGTTTGGAAGACCCAGCTGACCAAATTCCTTATCCTTTTAATTTGTTCAATGAGTTGTACCTTGGGCTTTAGCCTGTGTACCTAGACTTTGTTTTCTCCTAACAAGTTTTGGGAGGAAGGGCCGTTTGGTCAATTCACACAATTAGCATTAAAACCCTACCCTAAACCAAGGGAACTCCAAATCATTTTTTCAGGATTCCCTTCTCTCATATCTCTTTCTTGCCCCTTACTCTCCTATCTCTCTAGGAAAATCATAGAGGTTGATCTTCACAAGTTCTTCAAGAAATCCCAAGCAAGATTCAACTTCCAACACTACAAAGCTAGCAATGCGTTAAAATCTATCCTTCCTACTCTTGTCCTTTACCAGATTTCCTCCATCTGTTCTCATTCTTTTCTTTACCTTGTTGGGTTTTTGGGAGTTTGTAGAAGATCTAGTGGTGGGGTGAAGTGGCTAAAGGTTGATACTAGAGGAAGCTTTAGGTATTCGCTTATGAGTTGAAGAACGGTGTTTCTTGGTCTACAAGAGGTAACCCATGCTACACAAAACTATTTACTTGATAAAGAATGATTATTGGGCTTCTTATGTAGATATTTTGATGTGTTTGAGTTATTGATGCATGATCTTGAGATAATGGCATGATTAGAGCTTGTATTTAGGGTTCTTGAATGCTATTTATGAGTATTCATAGGTTAAAGTTGATATCTTGTTGTGTGGGAATATTGGGGTCCATTTGGACTTGAACTTGGCCTTGAAAGTGCAATTTTCAGTTGAATGTTGATTTTTGGGCCCTTATGTAACCAGCGGAGTACTACCACCGGGTGGAGCCCTACCCGTGGGGTATGTCTAGTCATTACTTATCCCCAAGTATTGAATTTTCAGGAAATTCTTAGGAAATTAAATTACACCCAAACCTTGACAACAACTAAGAATAATAAATTCCTACTCAAAAAAACAATTACAAAATCATTAATTGAATTTGGATATTTGGTAATTACAAGGACTGTCACACATTTTCGCGAATCAGGTAGTGCCGTGGGATGAAACGGGAACAGGGCAGGCGTCAATCACCGCCGGCACAACAAACTAAAACGCACAAGAAGGTACAAGCAACGACCCCGTGGATAAATATGTAAACCAGCAGGGCGCAACCGCAAAAAATAAAACAAAAACAAACAGCAAAACAAACAAAAAACAAACCCAAAAAAATCACAACCAAAACAGGTAGGGCCTACCCATGGGTTAACGTGGGGTACAGTATATGTGGTGTTTGGGGATTTGATTCCCGTGATTATTGGACTCATGCACCCAAAACCAGCACATCGGAAAATATATTACCGTCTTTTGATATTACCGATAGATGTTCTAACTTTGTATAACCAATTTAGCGACTTACTTGATGTTTCGTTCAATAAGTCATAGCAAAAACAACAAAACATACATAATAGGTAGCGCAACTCCATTGATAGGTTTTACGGTTCCAACATAGTGCATACCGCTGCTCTCAACACTGTGAATCGTTTTACTAGCGACACAATGCATGTCTATAGAGTTTCTCGGGACAACAAGTATTATAAGTTTAATACCCGATATTGCAACCAATGAAGCCAATAAACCAACTAAACTCAAGATAGTATCAAGTGACTGATAAAAAGCCTTCGTGTAAATGAAAAATGATGAATACGCCCATAAACGCTATTATGAATGAAATAACAATTAGTCAGTTACACCTTCATCGTGTATTTGAAAACAGACATGATGACCCCAATACTTGAATCTGAAGTATGGAAATATCATATACTTGTTGTGAATTCCTCGAAAATTGATCTGTTGAACGAATGATGAAATCGTCAGTGTGGCTGTACCTGGATTACGCACCGTATTTCGTTATAATATGGACACAAAAAAAAAAAAAAAACATAGGACGCCTCCAATCTACCAAATAAATACCAAAAAACTCACAAAAAAATAATCAAAAGAGATAACAAGTTCAAACCAACAAAGAAGTGAAAAAAGTACACATCAAAGTAAAAAAAAAAAACCAACACCCAACAGGCTGACCTGAGGCACCATTAAACATTTGCGATCACGTGACCACATTAATGCATAAAGATAAAAATCAGGTAATCATCTATATAATACACAAAAACCACTACGCAAAAAATAGGAAGAAAAAACAAAGCGCTAAAGTGTGATGACTTGTGATGATGGTGAATATGCGCACCTACACCACACCACCCAGTACCATCGAAAATACTCAGAACAATCGACAAAAGCAAAATAAAAAGAATGATTAACTGATTTAGGAGCAAAATCTAAGGTTGAAGTATAAAAAAGAACAAAAACAAAAAGATACCCCCCCCCCCCCCCAACACCACACACCCCAAACCCCAACATCATCCCAATCACCCTCACCAAACAACAAAAAGAAGAGAACACACACCCCAAGAAAGATCACAGACAGGAAACTACTAGAAGATTAGAGAACAGGCTTAGGAAACACCACCCTATGAGTGTACACAAAAAGCAGAGTACAACAAAATCTGCAAGAGTAAAAACGAAAAAGGTTGAATAAGAAAAAATATACTAACAGCCTCCACAAATTAGAGATGATGCAACAAAAAGTTGGAACCGCATAAGGAACCACCCCATCTTATCCAAACCTACGTGCACACTGGATGTGACAAACAAAATTTCAAGACGCCTCATAACCAAACCCATAAATGATGTAGCCGTATATGTTCCAACCACCAGTGAGACTTACCACCACACAATCTTATTGTGACAGGATCACAATGATAAGTTCACACAATATGGCAGGGTTGCCAAAACAAATTGGGTGTGGTAACTTACATTCTTACAAAATAACAAAACTACCAATAATAGACAATGTCGGAAAATAGTCTCTAAATCAAATTATAAATATTGTGTGAATAAAACAATAAACAAAGAAATTAATGCTCACATTGAAGAACAAAAGCCTCTCATTGATAGAGTCGTTGACAGCTTCAAAAAACCGACATCTAAATCACCAACCAATGTAGAACCACTAAAAATATCGACAGCAAAATAAACACCGCTCTAACCTCAACACACAGTTCACCAGTAAACTGAGTCTTGATATATTGAGGCAAAAAAA
>VALG01008300.1:0-10322 GCA_009835305.1 Ipomoea purpurea | reverse complement strand
CATAAATAGATTTATTGCGACCCAGCTACATCACGCAAGCTCAATCACACGTCCGTCAGATACAGTAATAGTTATCTAACGTAAAATAAAAAATAATAACACATAAACTAGAAAACGCATCTCTTTCAAAGCCGCCTATAATAACCAAGTCCATAAATAAATTTTAAACCAATACACCCCATAACTTACTTAACAAAGAACCAGATACAAAAAGACAACAACTATAGATCGAATGAACCAAACATTTACAAAACCCAAAATAAAATCAAAAAACAACGCAAACCAGAAAAAACTAACAATCCATCAACCATAAACTACCACTAATATATATAAAACTCAGTACACAAATACAACCAAGAATACCAAACAAACATAAAAAGTGCATTCCAGCCATAGAACAAAAACTGGTAGAACCGTAACTAACAACCATTGCAAGTTAATAAACTACAAATAAAAACAAACTAAAAACAAAACAAGACAAATTACAATAAAAATATTAAATACAAAACTTGAGATCTTAGAGAGACATGAAAGGACAATTCTGAATATAGCCAACTAAACCAATACAGATAACTAAAAAAGACACATCCCCAACCAAATTCTAACATTGATACAAACTGGAATAGATATCACATACCAATCAACTCCACTACTTATTGTGATTAATTTGGACAACATACACACAACACACACACATCAACCATACACACACACACCTACTCACAACGACCACACACGACACACACAACACACACACCATTCTCGACCATGACTTCTACTACTATGAGTAAACATTGATGGAGTAAACATTGTCCAAATTGCTAAGTAATGTTCAATAAATATGCCACATCTTAACTACACACACACACAAAACAACCTATCGAATTTATGCCACCACAACACCGTCATCATCGCGATCACATCATTACGCTTAACACGTAAGATAACTACAAACAACCACATACCACACACACAACACACACACACACTCTGCACAGAACCAGTTACACTACAAATTCACCCTCGCAATTATAGTTGAAAGCTACATTCAATCCCTCAACCATCCAAACACCGAGTCAACACACAACAACCAGGACATTCAATCTCATCACTTACCATTACTTATCGTTTCTTAACTCAAACGTCTCACACTCACATTCAAGCTCAGGATCAACGTACTCCTTAACAAATTAAAAAACCCTACTTTCAGAATAACAAAAACACATAAAGACACACCAATCGTACTCTCTCTCACGCTCAAGTCATCATTTCCACCATACTAACATAACCACGAGACCATTTCTCATTATGTAGACAAATCTCAACATCTCACAAAAATGCACTCCAATTAAAATCCTACAAAATCAGTTCACTACGCCCGTGCTATAACAATACATAAGGATGCGTGATCCCAGCACACCACACATCCCATCACGACTCACACACAAAACGACGGTATATAATAGACCACCTATATCCGATCATCCAGCGGCGAAATACGTGACTGTGAGGGTTGTCTTTTTCTATTGTTTGTTTTCTGTATTATCAAAAACACAATTACGGAAAAAAAAGCCAGTCGAAACAAATTGTCCAAGCCGTAATAATAACCATTTCCAATTACGCAACCACATTAGACGTAGATACTAAGACCTAAAATTCAACACTGTCAGCTTCACATATAGATTGATTTTGCCATTATCCAACAGTCAATAATTATCAATTCCACCTCAACCAACAGCGTCAACGTACAATCTAGTTCATAATTTTATACTTTGTTACTTCTCATTTACTCTAACTACATTCATGGAGATAGATAACGTTTCTTAGAATAATTTACACCGCCACTTTAATAACATAATACCAAACTAAACATCAATCATGTACTGCTCCAAATCTAAATTCCCAGATTTCTATACAGGACAATATATCTCCTATTTAACTAATAAAATACAGTAGTACCCAAAGCAACCAGTACAAGAAAAACCCTAACTCCATTCCCCAGCCACACAATCACAACATGTCAAAAACCACTTATATTATAGTCATTATGCGTTTTCACATTTCGTAAGCAAGACATCACCATGAACCAGCAACCAACCAACCAAAGCACGCGACACATTATACCAGTAACACTTACTGAAACAGATAAAATCTTAACTACATCTATTAACATACCAATCCACATCATCGCACATAAAAAAAAACATCATAATCAAAACTACAAACCGCACCTCACTTTAAATCTTACCAATCTATCAATTCCAATTCCATAAAAGATACCTCGACATCAAGTTATTTAACACAGACTAACCAAACCTTAGAACTATCTCAATTAGCTTAACACCACTCCATTTCCATTAATACGTAACCACTGCTATAACCTTAAATTTCCATCGAATACCACCAACAAACTAATAATTAATCATTCTATTTAAAGATAATCCAAACAACAACATTTATATTCTAAATCACCAATTACTATGTCGTTTATACCGTAAATAAACACCTACCATACCCTATACCCTAACAGAATTCAAAAAAAAAAACATTTAATAAGAAGATTCATTAACATAAAAGATCTAAACACAATTAACATAATGGAGAAAACTAAAACTATAACATTCATTTCCTTACTTGAACATCAATTGGATCATTAATTCTCACCACACAACACCAAACTCACTTACAACTGTCAAAGAACACCGAACCATAACCACATATCTTATTATTACTATAAATATACACATAATTACATCGAACCATTAAATAAATACTATAAAATCAAAGCCAAATTATCTAAACCACACCGTAACTATTACCTTCCCATTCCAGAAGTCATCTGTCAACTATGCCGATCATAAGACAAACACAAAGCATAAACAATCCATACAGAACACTCCTTAACACCGATTCTACCATATTAAAAAAACACAAATTTATTTTCCGATTGACGAACACCTTCTTTCCTCTTCACATTAATATTCTGTAATAACATACAAGTACATTCCATTCAAACACGGTTCATCTCAAACTATCCCAAAACCCCACAGACTCTATGGAGGGGGGTAATATTTCGCGGGTCCAGTCCACTTTCGCCAGTACGATGTCCGGTGGAAATGCTTCATCGGCGTACCACACTAGACGGTGGAATCACGATCAGTGTAACTCTTCAATGAGTAATCCATGGTGTTATTACGTTAGTCATGACAGGACTAAGGGCAGCGTTGCCGCGTCAGGAATGGGCCTAACAGGCTGGATCGTCTCTGACCATCATGGGGTTCGTAATTGATAACGGAAAAAAAAAAAAATGATGTTAACTACAGTACAAACACACAAAAATGGGCACGAAAAAAAAAAACAGCGACAGGCTTGTTAGAGAAACGAATTTACTCGCATAACACATGGTGCCAAAAGTGACATATATATTAATTATGTACGCTATGTAAAACTTATGCGCATGCGTATATATTAAAGGGAAAAAAAATAAAAATTACAAGATGATGGACCATATATGCATGTACATTAACATACATATATATGGTACATATATGTGTATCCATGTTATATTATGTTTTATGTGTATGTGAATATACTATATATATATATGTGTGTATGCATGCCATGTGTGCAGAAATCAAAACAAAGAAAAGTCAAGCTAAAATATGTTGTGTAAATGGCAAAGTTAAATCATTCCTTGACAAAGTTTGCAAACCCATGTGTTCTATGTCAGTGATGCGATTTATGCAAATAAAGAATTAAAAGGCAAGGTAATAAAAAGTAATATAGGAGAAGTGTTTTCAGAAGTAATCTGAACTCTGAAGTGCCAAGGGAAGAGCAAACAAGGTGAGGTGGTGTTTGCAAAGATCCATAGGAAATATATGAGAGCAAAAGGTCACAGGTTTTGCCACTTCGGTCAGATTGCGTTTCCACAACAGAGGGGAAGAAGCAAAGCATACGGTCACCTTTGTTTTCCCCCTGCGATGGTTGCGAGCCGTTCCGAGACAAAACTGCAGCAAAATGGCCTCAAAATATGTCTGAGATAGTCGAAGAGAATGATGAGTACATGTTTATGCTCTTGGATCCCATACAAATTTCCCCGTATGCTCTTTGAGCTAGGGTTCATGTTCTTGGGTTCCATGGCAGATTTCCCGTTCACTATTCCTCCCGTGAAACTCCGGTAAGAACGATGCAACACACAAGGAAGGTTCCGGTGACGGTTGACAGCGTCTGCAAAAACAAAAATCCGGTTGCAAGGAAATTTGAGAGGAATATTACCTTTGTGACAGATGATCTTGAATGCAGTTCTTGATTTCTTCTGTGCTCCAAGAATCCTTTGTATTGCTCGTGGAATTGGTGGTATTGAATGTCCTATTTATAGGTATTTCTTGGCTATTCTATATGAGTTGAATTAGAGTTCAAAGTTGATTGGAATTCAAGATTGATTAGGCTTCAGAGTTAAATTGGGATTCAAGTTGGAGTTTGAAGTTAATTGATATTTAAGGTCTGGACTTTGGAGTTCAATTTCGGCAGTTTGGATTTACGTACAGAGCTTGGATGGCTTGAAATTGCCTACAAAATCATATATATGCAGCCCATGCCATTTGAAGAGGTTTGGGTTTAGTTTCTGCGTAATGGAAGATAGTTTTAGCATTCTTTAATTAAAATTTCGAGACTTCCTCGCTCCAAACACATCAAACAGCATGTCCCGGCAAGTCTCGAGGGGGCAATTTGTAGACACAGAAAATTTGAACCCAACAAGTGGACTGATAAAAATCTGATTGGGTCAATGTTGAAATTGGTATTGGATCATAGAAATTAAATTGGTTTAATTAGTCCAATTAAATTTGGTTTGGGCTATTGAATTAATTAATTATTTGGTCCAAGCCCATTTCATATTTGAATTTGAATTTTAATTATAATTTAAATATAATATATTTTTATTATATTTGAATTAGATAATTATAATTTAATTTTAATTTGAATTAGATGATAGAATAGTGAACTTAGACTTGATTTTGGCAAGGTTCGTTGTATTAGATAATAAATTAATTAAACTAAAGTAATATTAGAGGAGTTTGTTGAGGGATTTGGTTAGGTTTTTCACTATAAATAGAGCCTTCATTTTGATCCCAAAACACACTTGAAAGACTTAAAGAACACTTAAAGACTTAAAGAACACTTGAAGAATTGAGGAGACCTCTGGATTGGTGATCAAACCAAGCTAGAGGATTGAAGATCAAATCAAGCTAGGTGGATTGAAGATCAAATATTTCAACCATTCAAGCTAAGCTAAAGTGGACTGAAGATCTGAAGATCAGGCCAATTAAAACTTGGAAGCCCTTCATTGAATAACGAGCGGCATTCTGGAGGCCCTTCATCTAAAATTTTCAAATCAAGTAAACCAAGTGAAGAATCAGAGGATTTTCTTGATAGAAATCTTGTACTCGCACAATTTTGAAGTTTGAATATATACTGTACAACTTTTCTTTGTTTACAGATCCAATAGTCATGATGCCAAAATTAGAAACAGATCTTTATGCGTTTTTAACGTATTAGATGTGGAGGAGTCCCAGGTAAAAAATATGGTTAAATCCCTATTGATTAAATCTAGATCATCAACTGTCCAGAATGAAAGAAAGTTTTTAAAAATGCGGTGACAATTTGGTAATTTTTGTACGTAAGTGCATTTTTTTTTTTGTCTTTGGGTGCATTGACTTTTACCTTGGAATGCACATATTTGTGTATTCCAGTACACATTTTTAACAGGATGGTTCAACAGACCCGTTGCTAAGTCTCATATCATGAAAGAGGGAAGGAAACGAGTTTAATAATTCCGTGAAGATTAATGAACGTTTTGGCCTTTTGGTGCACAATTTTGTATCTTCTAGTGCACATTGTTGAGCCTTATGGATCTGAACATAATGCAAAGACAGTATAATATATTAGATGCCTAACTTTTTTTAGAGCCATTGATCCGGACATCAACCGCTCAGATTTATTGGCATGTTTTACCTATATTGAAATAAAGAAAATTCATTAATTCATATGTGAACGGAGAACATCTGAGAAGAACAAAGGGGGAATGAAACCCAGTCTGTATAATCAGACATAAAAACGACATGCCTAACTAAAGCTTAAGCAACCCGATTCTCAGATCGCTTTACAAAAGATAATTTAAACAGATCGAGGACCGCAGATGGGGGAAATTATGAAGTCCGATCTGTCACTTATATATAAACTTGTTGGGCAATGGAAGTTTGAATGTTTCAGCCTGCTTAAAGCTTCATTCCTTGATGCCTTCGGTTTCTTTGGAAGAGAAGAACTAACCCTTACATGGATGATCATTTGGCTACAATGAAGTTTCCTTCAACTAATTAGGCCCGACCCTGGGCAAGTGCAAGGCCCTTGCCCAGGGCCCACCTCTACCTAGGGCCCATAGTCCATAGCTATATAGTATATATATATATATATATATATATATATATATATATATATATATATATATATTATATATATATATATATATATATATATATATATATATTATTAAAAAATTCTTTTATTGTTTTGCGGTTTTGTCGCGTTTCTGCAACTTTACGAGGAAGCCGAGGGCTTGAGTCGAAGAAGACGAGGAGACTGGAGAAGCGCAGACTCTCTCGCACCACCCCAAGCGTCGCACCCACCCCAAGCGTCGCCAACTCGCTAGTTTCCAGGCCTTCTCAACAGTAAAAATGGAGTCATCAAATCTATTATCCATCGATAAAAGCTCAGAAGTTAGAACAAACTCAATCTGCATATCCATTATCCACCGTTCACCATGGACGACAATTAATTTTACCAGCACTATCTGAGTATCTACAAATCCGCCTTCAAATACCATTTACCACCCGGCCTTCCGCAATCCACATTCGCCTAATCACCATTCACTTTTATGGGTTCACGGCCTAATGCTTTAATTTGCAAAGGTATTTTTTGATTTCAAGTTTTACTGCCCTAAGTACTTAGTATGCAGTGAATTATGAATTTAGGATTTGTGATATGTTTACTGTAATTAGAATTTGAATTTTTAACAAATTTTTTACTGTAATATTCAGTTAAGTGCAGTGATTTTACGGTATTCAATTCTGTTTTTTTTTTTTTTTTTTTTTTTTTTTTTTTTTTTTTTTTTTTTTGAGAATTCAATTATGCAGATCCTAATTCAATTATGTGTATTAGGATTGCAGATTGAATTGCTACTTTATTCAATCCTAATTTTGGATATTCTGTTTTACTTTTTACTCTAATTAGAATTAGAATTACTGTAGAATTAGAACCCAAGTATAAGACTTGTAATTGACATATTATGCAATTGTTTACTTAATAAAAACAAATTTAAGTTGTTGCAGGAGGAGAAAGTATTGCATTCTCACAATGAAATATATTTAATTGATTCACAGTTTTTTTTTTTTTTTTTTTTTTGTTAAGATCAATTTTATAATAATTTTTGTTAATATTCTTGAGTTTGTTAAAGTTGCAGATTGCTACCCAACGGTTTCTATTGCTTATCGGATTCTATTGACTATAAGTAGCTATCTTAAACAATATTAGTCTTGAAGAGGTAATTGATGACTTTGCATCTAGGAAAGTTCATAGAAGTTTTTGGTCATAATTAGTTTTGTATTTGTACTCGACATTTAAAATGTAAAAAATATCAAACTTACCTTGATTGTACTTGTATATGACATTTAAAATCTAGTTATAAAAATTTATGTTAACTTCTATTGGGGCCTTTTTTTCACTTGCCCCGGGCCTATAAAACTATAGGACCGACCCTGCAACTAATTAACATTCCTGATGACAAATCCAAAACCCATTCTGCCATTGTTGAGAGACCAATATTTCATTCCTGGCAACATGACAATCATATCGATGAAGAGGTGAAAGGGAGTTTCATACCACTATTACAGAGTTGGCAAACCAAAGAGCACTGCACTTTCTTGATCATCAATAGCGCAACCAAATCTAATTTATGTACTGTTCAGGATCAAAATGACATATCTTTTAATAAATTGACATCTAAATATTGGGTTATAGATATAAATCATAACCGGAAACTTTTAATTCGATTGCTTTAGTGTCCGGTTCAGTTCAAACCGAATCGTAGTCATCCCTACGTATATGCAATAATTTGTTGGAGAAGTAAAATAAATAAAAATTTTACTTTAAGGATAGAAATGTCAATTTAATATATCAGGAGAAAAAACACCACTTTTAGAATAATTGAGGGGGCTAATGTGCTTACCTAAATAATTGAGGGGTAAAAAGTGATAAGTATATAACTCAGGGGAACAAATGTCATTTTCCCATATTTAAATTAATAGAATTTTAATAAATTATCTATAACTTACCATTTAAATTAAAATTATGTTACATAGTTGTATAATTGTTAAAAGTATATATATTTGATAGTACTAATACCCATGTGTATACGCTCTAAGTACTGAATGAGAATTGATAATAATAAAGGGTATTTTATTAATGAGAAGGTGACCTAATACAATCTAAATGACTATCCCGAGGGCTGGCTGACTGCGGTCGGGCAGCTCTGCGGTTCAGTTCAAAGCGAATCGTAGTCATCCCTACGTATATGCAATAATTTGTTGGAGAAGTAAAATAAATAAAATTTTACTTTAAGGATAGAAATGTCAATTTAATATATCAGGGAGAAAAAACATCACTTTTAGAATAATTTGAGGGGGCTAATGTGCTTACCTAAATAATTGAGGGGTAAAAAGTGATATAAGTATATAACTCAGGGGGAACAAATGTCATTTTCCCATATTTAAATTAATAGAATTTTAATAAATTATCTATAACTTACCATTTTTAAATTAAAATTATGTTACATAGTTGTATAATTGTTAAAAGTATATATATTTGATAGTACTAATACCCATGTGTATACGCTCTAAGTACTGAATGAGAATTGATAATAATAAAGGGTATTTTATTAATGAGAAGGTGACCTAATACAATCTAAATGACTATCCCGAGGGCTGGCTGACTGCGGTCGGGCAGCTCTGCGGTTCAGTTCAAACCGAATCGTAGTCATCCCTACGTATATGCAATAATTTGTTGGAGAAGTAAAATAAATAAAAATTTTACTTTTAAGGATAGAAATGTCAATTTAATATATCAGGAGAAAAAACATCACTTTTAGAATAATTGAGGGGCTAATGTGCTTACCTAAATAATTGAGGTAAAAAGTGATATAAGTATATAACTCAGGGGGAACAAATTGTCATTTTCCCATATTTAAATTAATAGAATTTTATAAATTAATCTATAACTTACCATTTTAAATTAAAATTATGTTACATAGTTGTATAATTGTTAAAAGTATATATATTTGATAGTACTAATACCATGTGTATACGCTCTAAGTACTGAATGAGAATTGATAATAATAAAGGGTTTATTAATGAGAAGGTGACCTAATACAATCTAAATGACTATCCCGAGGGCTGGCTGACTGGGTCGGCACTCTGTAGATAACCTATTGATCGTTCCAAAAGTCACCTCACTGTAGCCGCCGTGGATATTTATAGCCTCTGGCCGAGACAAACTCCGGCCTACCGGCATGTAATTCACGTAACCTCCACGGGTCTCACCCGGTAAGCCCTCTCTGTCACGCTTAATATCGCACGTGCCTCTCTCCAAGATCCCTGTTCTTCGTAAAGTAAAGGCACAATGACCGGGTAATACCACTGGTCGGAAGTCTACCGGTCGGGTCGACCGCCTTATGTCGTCGGGATATAACCTACCAAGAGCCCCCCAGCCGGGTCGTTTTAGACCCGCTCGGGAAGAAAAGAGCTGATGGAAAGTCCTTGTCACTCGGGCTCGATCCCACCGCCAGCTGTCGTACCTCACGCCACATGCAGTTTGCAGATCATCTTGGGATATGTAAAGTCATTTCACGCAAGGTGGACGATTTCCCGGCCAAAAACCTCTCCTATAAATAAGGCCTCTTTGAGTTCATTAAACTTTTACAACACCGTGAGAATCGATCGGAGGTTTTTCCCGAGGCCAACACACTGTACGATCGGTCAGACATCTTGCTTCTCTCCTACCCGGACAAGCTTCACTTATCGGTAAGTCTACTCCCTTTTCCCTCTTTTAGTCCTTTCCATTTAATTTCTCATATAACGCAAACTCTGGCAACACACTAACCTCGACCAAGTAAACCGGACCCCCATTCTGCTGAACGGCCGTCTCCTTTATGAAGGGGGATATGTCAGAATTGGACAGCCAGAACACTCTCGGGAGCGGCACTACGACAACAC
>VALG01008298.1:10000-11258 GCA_009835305.1 Ipomoea purpurea | reverse complement strand
TTATGTAGGACTACCATTTTTGGAATGGAAACAGAGAAACACGATACCTAATAGGGATTTCGATTCCGCGAGACCATAAAACAGTTCATAACCACATCCAAAACGATATACGACAGCACGAGCACCATAATTACTACAAGTTCCTGACACGGGGAGAGTAAGTGACCAATAAATAATCCTATAATTACAATAACAGAGCATACCGATCGAATACACAACATGGTAAAATTAAGAGACAATAACAAGAACATAATACTATAACACCATTAAAACGATGAGAATTACCATCATGAGAAGGGCAATGATCTGGTATGCAAGCAGTCCGCGATATTACCGCTCAAGCTAGCGATATTCTCAAGGTGCTATATCCCAGTTACCACAAAGGACTCGCGGCCCTACGTGATTTGGTATCCGGTATGACAGACCGGGCCGGCATCCAACAGCCCACCCGGTGTTCGGCACCCAGAAATCAAGTTCTCCCTCCGTCCCTTCTTACCGTCTTAACGGTCGGTGACAGCTACTGTCATTCACGTAAGGCCTGTCATACTTCCGCACTTTCCTGGCGCTTGATTTTGATCTCCTGAAGAAAGAGTGCAAAGCAAGCCTACCAGCTCTGTATTATTTCATTAGCTGGGAGACTTTATTGGGGTACATTATAGGCTCAATGGATTTACGGCCTACTTAAGTTGGCCTGTTCTGGCTCGGAGTAAATTTGATTGGTTAAATAAATTGACACATGTGGACAGTCAAATTGGAGGCATTCCTATTCTCATTACTCACCTTAAGTGCGAAGTGCCCTACTTGTACGTGAAATAGTACTTTGAACTATCTTGAAACCGAAACAACTGCACGAATACTGCAATGCGATGGTTTTATTCATAATCACGCGAAGCGATTATTGTGAGATCGACAAGACGTATCAATGTTTAAAAAAAAAAAAAGATTCACAGTTCACATGCTACTCGATCCTAAGTACTCAACGCATAATATAAGTCACCAGAATTACGAGTGGTCGTATGGCGAGGTATGAATCTCACTTATTAGGACTCCGCCGTGCACCTATTGAGAAATCAATCCTATGGTATACAGAGGAGAGGGAGAAATTAATAGGTCACAAGAACGGACTTGAAATCTATACAGGAATGTACAAAAGTGCACCACACAGGACATTGTCTAGCGGCATAATTTGACTACAAACGAGGGAATATCTTACCAGAGGTCCCAGAGACATATGTTTAATTTTGGATAATGTAGCAAG
>VALG01008298.1:0-5000 GCA_009835305.1 Ipomoea purpurea | reverse complement strand
GTCTGTGGGGGGTGCGCTTGCGAATCGGCGCGAACAACACCCAACCGCCTCACTAGTTAGATAGACGAGCTCTCGAGAAATCAGCGGGGAAAGAAGATCACCCTTAACCGCCTAGGTGTGTTGCGCTTATCTCGAATCCGAAGGGGCTTTGTTGCATATTATCGACCTTGGGCTTCTTAGGATGGTGTATACGTTGAGCTGGGAGAGCGAAAAAACGTCTGAAGTGAAATACCCTAATCTTACGGTTTTCCGGTGTCCAATACGTTGTTTTGGATTCCCTGATATTTCGTAGATCCTCGAAGAAAAGAGGGTGGCATCGCCCCGCGCTCTTGTGTTGGGATACCAAGGGCCAGGCTACGGCATCGTGTGGGGTGAATTTGTCCCTGGGCCAAGACCATTGTCCGGTGAGTAGTTTTGTGCAAGTGTAGTTGTGCGAAGGTCTTTGTACAGGGGGTCCGGCTAGGACCCACGTTGTGGTGAGCGGGACAATCGTGTTCAGAATATTGTTTCAGGCGCAGGTGCTCCTACAGAGGCGTCCGTGTCTTTGCGGCTTTTGACCTCCTGAGTCTTACAACTCGCGGCGAGAACAGACAATCTCTAGCTAGTGAAGTAGTAAGACAGCTTGTATTGGATATGTACCGTCTCGCATTTCGTGATTTCCTGTCTGTCACGAATGTATGAACATAGGTGTGAACTTAAGGTGGTTGCCGATGAAGCTCGTAATTTAAGCTCTTCTAACGACCATTTGGGATTCCGGGAATTCCGAGCTAAGAGGTCGTTAGATCTGTGCATTCGTACCGCGGGGGTGCAGAAAATAATATGTAAAACTGACGCGCAGATTTTCATAAAGCTGGCTGTAAGTAGGTAAGCAAGGATTATGGGCAGGGACGTTGTCTAGTTTTATGATCGTCCTCGTAGGTGTCAGGGTTGGTCCTATATGGTAATTCTCTTTGCTGTGAGAGATTCTTGAGTTTTGCACAACGTGTGGGTATGGTATCTGTTAACCTTACCCCTATACTAGGCGTATATAGGACATTTGTGTGTGCGGCATGTTAGCCCTAGTTTCTTGTGAGGATGACTCCGGGTTGCGGTTTAGACTCCTCTGACCTGCTTATATTTCGCAGTCCGAGTTCGCAAAGCTAGTGTACAATTCTACCCTGTACGAAGAGGAACCGTATGATTCGCACAATTGGGTCCATCGCGCTTTGGTTGAAAAAAGCCAGTGCGCGCCGAAATGTTCGTGCGTTGGATATAGGGTTTGAGCACGGGTTGCCTGAACGGGGTCGGTTTAAGTCAGAAACCCGGTATCTTTTATTTTGACGCACCAGACGCGGATGCGGCATCGTGTTTCTCTATGGCCCGCTGTTCCCATTTCAGGGGCAAGGGGGTTTTCTCTTTCTTCTCATGATTTATGGGAGGTTTTTGGGCGTGTACTGCATTGCCGGTGAAGAGTAATAGCGGCTTTGTGTGGACGCCGTGTGCCGCTAGCTTGTGGCTGTCAGTCCGGCTAGACACGTGTCCAGAGCTAAGACTTAGCGAGGATCCCGTGGGAGTTCGGTGGCGCCTTGAAATGTAGACCAATTGGATCGAATTCCATAACGGCGGACCTTAAGCGAGGGTTTCACTCTAATCCCTCTCTTTTGGTTAACTTACGTGCCTCCAAGAAAGGCTACGCTGGTCTTGCCAGAATTCGCACTTGGAGAATTTAGCGTAAAGGTTGGTTTTTCCCTGAGGGTCTGCAGGGATATGCGGATGGAGTGGCTCGAGCTAGTGATTTCCTTGCTATGACGACTTAAATACGCGAACTGGTTGAAGGAGTAGAGTGGCCTTGTGCCACATCTCTGAAGATTCAGCTCATGTCTCGTTCGATTGTCCATGTCAGACCCTTCAGGTATGGATCGCGCCCTGTCTACAATGCATTTCCAACACACAATGACGAATAGATCAACATCCATGTGACGTCGGGGGTGTCGTATCCACGAACACTACGATTCATGAGGTCCATGGTTATGATGTTATATGGGTGAGTTAATGGCGCTTTAAAACTGGCTGCAGTGTCGTTTTTTCAGCGGTAAGAGTGTCACATAAGTCGGTCTACAAGTGTTAGTGCCGCCAAGATCTAGAGAGATAACTCACACTCGAACTTCGTTGCGTGGCCGTAACGTGTCCGAAGCGTTTGTGGGTACGGATGTCCTGAGTTAGGCCACGTGTGTGGATTTTTAGAGGGGTGGTGATACGGTACGATCTTAGGTCGATCCTGTATGTGTGTGAGAAGTTGTGAGATCAGTGCGCACCGCCTGTTGCTCTGATGGTTAGGTCTGAAATACAGTAATCTAACAATCTGCATGGCGGAGGGAGTGACGGGGATTGCCGGGGTAACGGACTGAGCTATTCGTCTGCAATAGTATGGGGTAAGCTTGTCGGTAATTTCGATGCTGCCCAAAGTTGGGGCAGTTCGAAAAAATCCGTAGTCGAGTGCATAGACGGCATGCTCCCGTCCTTTTCTTACGAATAGTTACCGGTGCCCCCATGGGGAGTGCTGAGGTCGGATTAACCCTTATCTAACAGTTCTTTGGAGCTGCGTTTTTTAGTTCCTTCATTTCCTTTGGTGGCTAACCATTAGGTTCTGTTTTTAGAATTCGGGCGGTGCGGAATGATGGTGCCAAAGTTGCGGACTTATGCGTAAGGAGGGTGCCTTAAGTTGCGGGGCCGCGCTCTGGGTACTGGATGTTCAGTTGCGACTTAATGCGGAACGAGGGTGACTTAATTGGGTTGCGAACTCGATTTATTGCGTGAACGGCGCACGGGGGTGCGTGTTTAGGCCTCTCGCGCCACGAAAATGTGGATTTCCTGCTCCTATGTTTCGAGCATAACGTCGGGGTTGATGCTGAGAATAGATGTGTTGCCCTAATGTGTGTTATTGGACTCTGTCTGGCGCGTATATAGTAGCGGTGGGTATTCAGTGGCTAGGAGTAGCATTTGACTACCGCCATCAAGAATGCTCGTTACCTCGGCTCAGAGAAAAGATGGTGCTCTTAACTTTATATTGCTATGGATTCTATCGCGGCTTTTCCATGATCGCGCCCAAACGCTGCGGGACTTATGCTGAGCGAGGGTACTGCGCTCTCCCAGAAGTATGGCGGATTAATGCGGAAACACCACGTTTGTGACTCGGCCGTGTTGGTCGCGATCGTTCGGACTCACTATGTCTGAACGTGGGCGTCTTCGCTGTCGCGCGAACAGAGATTCTGTGAGGATACTCCTCCCCCTAGGCCAGTCGAGGAGTGCCTCTATATGAAGGATTGCTGCTCGACAAGTTCCGTCATCGAAGTAAGTGGGAAGATCGACTCACCCGATTACTGCGAAGAGTATAGTCCACTCCTTGAATCGGGTGGATCATTAACATGTTTCATACATGCGATACATTGGTACGTTAGTGATCGTGCGCCATGTGACGGCCCAACGTTGTTGACTGTGGGTCGTTGCGACTGGTGGTGCTGTTGCGGACGTTGATCGGGAAGAAGGGCAAGCCAGTCGGATAGTTAGCGGGCTAGCGCAGAAGCTTGTCGCGTGTAGCTCGAGATAAATCGTAGGGTGTGGTACCCGCGCTCTCGCGGAAGCGTTGACGGACTATATCGCGGGTCGTAGTGTGCGCCCATGGGTGCGGTATCCGTATGCGGCACGATGGGGGCCCCCAAGTTGCAAGAGAAGTTGCAGGCGAAGTAACTAACGAAGGTTTCCGGAGACAATATTGTTGCTATCTCCGACCCTTGGCCTGCCTTAACGGTGGAGAATTGTCCTTCCCCATTAGAGTGCTGTGCGCGGGGTCGTAGGATGGATGGCGTGTCCATAGGTTATGACGCGGTATTTATGTTATGGAAGGTTTGGGCTTAGTGTATACTTGGTTACTTATGGAGAGAAACTGAGATGCTCATACATACAGTGTGCGGGGTTACTAAATGCGGTCACTAGACCTTAGCTGCGTCTCCTGAGGCCGATTGCCCCATAGTGTTGCGGACACCTTCTGTTGTGTCAGAACCTGAGCCGTGTCGAGTTGCGGACGGCTCATTAGGGCGTTTATCATTATGCGGCAGAAGGTGGTGGTTCTGGTGTTGCGGAGCCTATATGCCTGTCGTGGTCGCTGCGGCTTACAGGCCTGTTAGGAGAGTGTCCGCCCTGACTTTTCTGTACCGCTTGTCGCTACGGTGAGTAGTGGTAGGGGCTCGCGAGTGTGCCCGGTGTGAGAGGCAGTGGTATGGTACGTGGTCGACCCCAAGATGTGGCGAATAGTTGTGGTACGTGGGTGTAGTAATGGCTGAGAGCCAAGGGGATGCGCGAAACCGAGGGTACCCGTCTAGATCTTAGTTTGTAGAGACGATACCTCAGTAGCCGGAACGCAAGTGCGAGTCGGTTCAGGTATCAGGGTAGAACTGATTCCGTAAACCGCGGGTTTGTTCAGCCTTGCACCAGTGCGGAATCCGTATAGCCCGGAGACCCCCGGTCCTGTTCGTAGTGGGTCCTCGCGAGTCCACCGCTGTCGGGCGCCCGCTCGCGGGGTCTGACAGGTAGCCAGTTGGATGGCGCCCTATCCGGAGGCCACTTGGTGCGCGTTCGGGCATTGGTTGTCAACTGAGATAGTGCTGCGCCTCCCGCCCAGGTGTGTCCCCCAATGCCACTACCTCGAGTGGATTGGTGGGTCTGTCAAATTCCCCGAGAAACGGTGGCGGTGGTTGCGATGCAGACGAGACCGAGGTGCGCCGGAGTTGGATTTCCAAGCTTCTCGTACTGACGGCGGACGGTTGGAACCGATAGCACTTTAGGCCTGGCAATTTGGGTCAGGGCGCTGTAGGCTTGTGTCGAACGCGGAATTTCTTTGAGAGGGGGGCTTGCTTGTATGGGTTCCTGGTTTGTTCTCTTGGAGGGGTGCCGATCCTCGTAGAAATTAAAGGGGTTTGTAGAATTGGTGGTATTTTTGATTCACGAGGGTGCCAATTGATACT
>VALG01008294.1:0-12442 GCA_009835305.1 Ipomoea purpurea | reverse complement strand
TTCGACAAGTTCTTTTTGTTCCGTGCTTTCGAGCCCAAGGTAATCAATCTTCTCTACAGACTTGTCAATGAATAGAGCAAGAGAGACTAGAGAACAACAGAGATTAATGAAGAATAATTCTCAGCTACTCATGGGATGAGCATTGGACAAACGTTCTGTTGACTATGTCCGATATACGAGAAGGTATAGTTGTGGATAAAAGTTTGAAGATGCATACAATCCCATCTGGTTGAATGAAGAAAGGATAACCACACAAGGCAAAATTACATGGAGTACTCAGAACTGAGAGCATAAAAAGACAGAACAAGGACTATGAGAAACATGAAGAAGAAATCCAAACAAGAGATAATGAAGCCAAGAGAAAGAGAGAGGGAATTAAGAAATCTCTATTCGTTATTAGATTCTTTATCAAGATGTTGACTAAAAAGTCTCCTCAGAATGTCATGCACAATGCAGCTTTTAAAGTGCCATGTCGACAAGGACTATAGAAAGAGTGATGAATTCGTTTGGAATTACTCTCCTGTGTGGCATCTGGAAATATGGAGGAGGGCAGCAACATTTGGGAAGCCTACAACAATTATAAGAACAGCCTACAACATCAAAAGGGAGGATAATGAAGAGCTCCGTCAAACAAATTCCGAACAGGCGACTTCAGCAGCAAAAAATCAATGAAAAAATAGACTTCGGAGAACTCAAAAGAAACAGAGGAAGAGAAGAAGATCAAGAAAAGGAAGAAGAACGCATCAACAAAGTGAATCTTCTAGAAATGTAAGATTGTTCTACCTCTAACTTCTTTTGACAGAGTTCTGTAATGATCATGTTGATATCTTATAAAACTTTCTTGCTTACACATTCTCCCGTGTCACTTTGTCTGGATTAAAATGTCCTTGTCTTTATTTCTAATGCTTTCACTATAGAAGAAACTTTAAACTCTCGGTGATTGGCTGCTTTTATTAATAGAATATCCTTTAAGGAATGTCTTCATCAGCCTTATGAGAGAGTATATGGTTTGGCATCATCAAAAGGGGGAATTGTTAGGAACCATGTATTACGGATTCTTTGATGATACCAATGTATATGTAGAAAGTAGACCCCTAACTCCTACGTTTTTCATGTATGAGCGTACTTTCGTTTTAGACGAAAATTGCCCATAACTCATTTGTAATTCGTGTTAAGCTAGAACAAACACACGGAAAGGAGTTATGATTAATAAGTAGGCTGATGAAGACGAAAGAAGACATCACACGGCAACCGAAAGCAAGATGTGTCATCAAGAAGACAGTTCTTTTCAAGACTATCTCAACAAGTATTCTCTTTTCATCAACAAGAAGAATGTTTTACCTGTCTGATTTGACAACATCCTAGGACAATAAGGACCTCAAACTCATGGGACGCACTTCTCAATAAGCATTTAATGAACCTGTACTATCTCTGTGACTAAAGGACAAACGACATCAAGTCCTCCATACCTTCAACGGCTACACAGTACAAACTCATTAATGGAACATTTAATGCATGAGGCTCCATGGTCTTTGTCTAACAGATAAAAGGTTCGAAAATTTCATCTCCCTCCAACGGATGAATTTTCAACTGCCTATATAAACCAACCTTCATCAACTAAGAAGGTGCTGGTTCATTTTATCACTCAACACTCTATCTTGCAAAAAGCATTTGTAAAGCACATTCTCTTAAAACTTTTTTGCGAACCAGTTACTCAAGGTTGTTAAGGCCATTTGAAGCAGTTCATCTATTATGTCCTTATCACCTTTAAAGAGGAAGTCTGTGTAATCAGGAGCAACCTTAATTTCAACGGTATCAAGACTTCACAGTTGGAGAAATCAAGAAATACCTTTCTCACAACCTCAACTTAAAGAAGAAGTTGGATAGAGGCGGAGTAAACTCATTGATTGAAAAACCTTTCAAAGACTGTCCGGCTTAGTGATCCAAGGAGGTCTTTGTTGTAAAATTGGTACTTAAAGAGTGATAGTGCAATCCTTCCCATTGGTTTGTGGAAGTAGAGTGGAAGTAAGGCAACGTTTGGCCGAATATAAAATCTCGTCTACTCCTCTCTTTACTTACTGCTTATCTACCTGCTTGCATATCATTTCACCACTCACTTAACACTTTTCAAACTCGTGCAACCCTTAACCTTACTTTATTTCCGCTGTGCTTATTTTACTCCAAGTATTTTCTGGGTCTTTTCTTTTCAACAAAGAAACGAAACGAGAGTCATATTCACCCCCCCCCCTCTAGACTCACCACTTAACTTATCCGGGAACCGAACACGGTTATATTCCTCCTTTCATACATGCAGTGCAAGATGTGAGATCTGACGGAAACTGTGGATTTCGAGCAGTGACTCTATGTCTTTGGTGTTTAAGGAGGAGAATGGTTCAAAATTCGATCCAATTTAATCGAAGAACTAGAGTCTCAACAAAGATGGAAATACCAATATTGTTTGAACTCAAGGATGGTATAATGTCGTATAACATGTTGATTTTTTTTGCACCAAGATCGGTGGCACCAGTTGAGCACTGATGACTTGCGGAGATGGGTGTACTAAATTGCTTCCCGATACAATGGTTGATAACTGCATGTTTTGAGTATGGCCGCAGTAACAACATATTTACCACTCCGGATCTACCACCCAACCTTGGTACGAGCATGTACAATAGCCTTGGTTATGTTAATAACAACCATCTATGTAATGTAACATTGACAGGAGGGCACCCATGCCTACTATTTCCACAGAATGGGCTTTTTTAAATATGATTGTGCAAATGGCATGGATTACTCCATATACACAACACAGAATCAGATTGAAAGTGTAACAAGAGCCCATGGTACGCTCTATATTTACTCGGAAAATGTTTAATTAGATTAATTGAATGAATTTGTTTTTAGTTTTTTTATTGTGATGTTAGTGTTTTTTACATTTTAGCGATTCAAATTTAATATTATCTATATGTTTATAATAAAGATAAAAAAATATATATACAACAAATTTTAATTCTAAAGAATATTAAATAATAAAATTAATTATTATTTTTTATTTAAAATTAAACCATAAACAAAAACAAGTATTGAAAATAGAAAATTTAAAAAATATATTGAAGAAAAAAGATACATTGAAAATAGAAAAAATTTTTTTTATTGGAAATAAAAAGTTAAATTAGACAATAAAATAAAAAAATAAATAAAAAATAAAAAATAATAATAAAACACAAAAAGTCTCGTCACTTCTCCGGTGAATAGGCAGCCCAGTGGTCGCCTTCTCACCCTGAGAAGGGCGCCCAGGTAAAAAACATTCTGCAAAGGCTGAGTGTGGAGGATCGTTTCCAGAGCGCACAGGTGTAGTGTACTGCTTGGTGGAGGCTATGGCAAGACGCCTCCATGTGGCGCTATGTGGACTTGTGGAATCTAGAAGCTGAGCGGTAAAGAACGGGACTGGGATAAAATTTGCAGAGAAGTAGTGAATCGTAGTGAGGGGCAACTTATTTCCATCAAATTAGGGGATTTTGCTTCTGATGATCTGCTCTTCTACATTGCTCAGAGGTATATATATATGCGTTTTATATTCCTTAGGTGAAATGTGCGAATAAACTCCATTAGGATGTGTCTGCTGGTTGCCTCTAGCAAGCTAAATCTTAGTACGTATGTACTTTTGTTGTTGTTATACAGAGCCAAAACAGCTGAGACATCTTGGTATTAGGTCCAGCAGCCATCCTTCTGATCTGAAGAAGGTTTTAGTAAAGCTGTTAATGAGTTTCCACTGTTGGAGGAGCTACAACTTGAATACACTGCCATTTCTAAACAAGGAATTGAAGCTGCTGGAAGTCTTGGCCCTTTCCTCAACTCATTTTCCTTAATGAAGAAAGGTAAGACGGAATGGATTCATATACAACTTCGTATCACCTGATGTGGAAGCTGTTGCCATTGCAGAAAACATGCATGGGTTGAAACACCTTACACTTGGTGGAAATGGAATTACAGAAAAAGGCATGGAGGCCATCCTTGATGCTTACTTTCGCCTAGCTGATGGAAGGGAGAACGATTAGGTTGGACAGTAATTACAAGTGGGATAAAATTAGGGTGTGTTTGGTTAGTGGGTTTTGTCCATAGAATGTAGAAAGTGATTGTTTGTTGTTTGGTGATAGGTTTTTAGAACATTACATTTGAGTTTTGAATACCCTATCAATTGAAAAACTCATACTCAAATATAAGATAAGGGTTTCATTCCATTTATTCATTTTCAAGAGCCACTACTTTAGTAACTATATCTCCAATGTCCACCCTACTACCAAACATGTTAAATACTTTTACCAAAGCCCATTACTATTACCAAGTATTTGATACCCATTCCGATTCGGATTCGGATTCCCATTGTTGCGAACCAAACACACCCTTAGAGTTTAAGATATTTATAATAGGTAAGTTCTGTATTTATTTATGTGTATTTATTTACCGTATTATCCTCATATAATGTACCGTACTCAGTGCGTGGAAGAAAAATGTATAAAAGACAACAATGTACATGCAATTTTCCATTATTAAAGTAGAACTGGTCCTCGCTAAGCAATACTCTTAGAACCCAACACATTGCACATGTTGGAATCTCTTTAAATAACACAAACAAGACAACTTTAACTTTTCAACTGCGAAAAATAAAACATAAGAGGTGAGCTCGGGTACTTACACGTAGGAGTTGTATACTTGTATGGAGCCATTTATCCTCCGACTAGTCATGGTCGTGTCTCGTCGTCCTCAGTAGTGGGATTTGGGGTAAAAATTATTAATCGCAAAAAGGGGGATAGGTGGAGCGAAGCTAGGGTTGATATGAGCAGAAATGAATTTGAGGTAATTTGGGGTAAATGTCGTAGGGAGATTGGGGGTAACTAAAAAGATATTGCAAAATTACTAAATAAATTTGAAGGACCCAATTGACTGAAATTGATAATAAGGGACCACATTGCAGATCAGACAACAATTGAGGGATCAAAAGTGCGATTTTATCTTTTAAAAGATCAATATTATTTACCATAATGAATTTGATTAAATCACCATAATATTATCATTGTCTTAATGAACTAGAAGATGTTGAAGACATTATACATGAACTTGAAGGATTTTTATTTGTTTTTTAAACACCAACTATTTATAGATGAGTATTGGAACCTTCTTGGCACCATTGTAATGAAAATATATTAATAAATGAATTTTCTTGTCAATTTTGGTGTCGAATTTGACAGAATTTCTAATGGAGGATTTTTGTTTTTGTCAAAATTGAAAGTAACGGTATGTTTTTGGTCGAATTAAAAGTACAATACTAAAAGGAGTACTAATTCAATAGTCAGAGGACCATTTGTGATATTAACTTTAAACAAAATTAACTATGTTAATTTTTTATTTTTATTTTTGCTTCCGATGAGGGGGGGATACCCCAAAAAACACTAAAAGCTGAGACTCAGACACCCGTATTGCTATGGATGCTTCTTGCGACGTGCACCCCCAACTTATCCAGCCAAATAGCCTCGTTGAGCTCATGAGGGATATCCGTCAACCTCCATAGACCAGGGCTGTTTGAAAGTGCAGCTGTAGTCATCTTGTCTGCCACTGTGTTGCCTTCACGCAGAATGTGCTCAAAGACCACCCTCGGAATCTTCGCAGCCTCAGTCCGGCATCGTCTCACGATATTGCTTAAAAACGGCGAATCATCAGCGTTTTGGCGCAAAATCTCCACTAGCCTCTTCGAGTCACACTCCACTACGAGCGTCGTTGCTCCATACTCATTAGCCATGCACAGTCCTTGCCACACCCCCCATGCTTCTGCCTCAAAGGCCTGGCAAATGCCTATGTTCCACAGAAAGCCCCGACACCAGTCTCCTCTGGAATCCCGAAGTAGACACCGCAACCAGCCATACCATTACCCTTACGGCAGCCGTCGACGTTAAGCTTAGCCACCCCTCAGCCGGCGCCGTCCACCCCACCTGAACCTCAATTTGCGTCTTCCTCCCCGCGATTTGAACCTTGCGTGCATTAAAATGCCGCCTTGGTCTCCTTCATAGCGGCAAGCCATGCAGTCTTCTGATCACGAAGCCATCGTCTGGTATTTGAAAATCTCGTCATTTCGCCAACGCCAAAGCACCAAAGCCTGGTGCAGAATCGCTCCGGCAGTTTTTCTCCAAAGCCTTGCTTCGCCCCGCCGTTCAGATTCACCTCGAACCACTCTTCCATTGCAAACGTTCTGAGTCGGGCATTCGTGCGCCAGTGAACAGCGTCCTCCCAAATGTCCTCCGCCGCAGGGCAGAACCTGAAAAGATGATTTAAATCCTCTGTCTGTCCTGCACATCGAAAACAAGAAGAATCAGCAGTTATTATGTGTGTTCTCTCCATGTTGGTCATAATGCGCCCGTGTCGAACTAGCCAGATAACTCCCCGTTTGTATTTTGAGCTTAGCATCCTCGCCCAAAGACTATCGGACTCCGACCTTAGCCGCCAGCCGAGCTTTGCCATATATATCCATATTCATCTCGTTCATCCGTTTTCATCTCTGTCGTACAAGATCCCGTTAACCAAACTCATTTTGTGTTCAGACTTGTCCCGCCCCCCCCCCCCCCACCCCAACATAAACTTTCCTGGTCCTCTTCTCAATTTTAAGTAATAATTAATTAAAAAATAATAATAATAAATAATAATAATAATTATAATAAAAAAATAATAATAACAATAATAAAACAACACAACAACAACAATACAAACAATTAAACAATCAACAACAACACAATAATAATATATATTAATTAATAAGTAATGAATAATTTTAAAATAATAATAATAATAATAAAATGTAATTAAGGATTAATAATTATTTTTATATGATTTCAAATAAATGTAAAAAATATACAAGTTTAATTCATTAATTGTATTGTTACCAGTTTAAATTTGATATATATGTCTTATTTTTTATATTGTTCGATTTCTTACGTGCGTGCAAATATTAAGGAAATGGGAGGCAAAACTCGCAGTTATCTTTAGAAGAGAAGACAATAATTGAAGCATGATGAGTCTCACAAAGTTGCACACAATAGCTGGGGGATCCATGCAGGCCTTCTAAGACCCTCTGGTTTCTTCTGCTTAAAAGCCTTAAAGAAGGCATAAGTCCTTTTTTGCCTCTACGTTATAAGTTTTTTCTTTCTTCCTCCATATTTCTATATATGTTTTGTTTTGTTGGCTCAGCTTCAGCTGTAACGAATCATTTCATTCTTCTTCATCAATAAAAATACATTCCTCTTATATCTTCATGAACTACCAACCCTAAATCACCATGATTGTGTAATCTGGAACATGTTCAGATACGTAGGCTTACGCACAGCAGTCATGGCAGAGAACGTGAATCAGAGATGGGAGATCGTGTGGACAAGCAGGTGCTCATCGGAATCAGAATCTGATGAACCAACGCAAAGTGATGAGTTCCAACGATTCCACCTTCAATTACAGGAGAACCTAACCTGTTCTAGTTTTCCACTGTTTTGATAGAACTATACTCTTTCATGGGAGTCGAGCCATGAGATTGCCTTAGAAGGGGTAAAAAAGTCGACTTGTCAATGGATCCTTCCAAGTCCTGCTGGAGAATGGACTCCAAAAGTGCAGCGGTTGGAGGAGATGCATCGCATTTGTAGCTCCTGATATGACTGTTAGCCTGGCCATAGCCGAAAGTGGTGATACTTTGATAAGGCGTCGAGATCGGAATGCACTTAGTAAAGTCTCTCATTCCGATGCACCAGAAATATCTGAAATTCAAAATTTTATAGAATTACTCAGGAAAAATATGTTCTGTAATAATACTTCACTAAGGCAATGTCTATGGCACCAAATGAATGCTTATGAACCTTTGCTTCTATTGAATGTATACTAAATGCACAAATGATACTTTATGGAGAATGCAAAGAAAGGGGAGGATTGGATCCATATAAATGCAGGTTTCTGGATGGACGAATGAGGATTAGAGCTATAAAGTCTGGATCTGTTTATGGATCCATGCCTTGATATAAGTAGGGTTCTCAATATGACATTGAAGCTGGAAAGGAAGATCAAGGGAATATCAATCAGAAAGCTGCTGACCTAATTCAGGCCAAATGCCACTCAAAAACCAGAATGCAGAAGATCCACCTCTTGTGGCTTTCAGCTTCCAATAACAAGAAGAAGTTTAATAGCAATAGAGGGAAGAATGTTCCCAAAATGTACTTTCTGTGGTATGCTGTCATACTATTGAGAAGTGCTATAAAAGAAATGGTTATCCACCTAGATGGATTCCAGGCTATAAGAACAAAAACATGGCCACCCAAGATGTGCAGCAGTTTGGAAATACTCTGTGAATCAAGTGGAGATACAGGTTTATCTAATGATCAGTTCCAGAAATTGTGTCTTTATTGCAGAATCAGAACATGGGAAATCAAAAATTCCATTAATGTTGCTGTGACTCTTGCTAATCCTGGCCTTAGATCAGACTTTAAGGGTTCACAGATGATTCACAAATGAAGGTAACCTCTATATCAATTCTGTTCAGAATTTACCTGTTATGTGGATATTGGATTCTGGTGCTACAGATCATATTACATGTTCTGTAGAATACTTTGAAAACAGTCACAAAGTGTATGGAATTGTGTTAAGTGCCTAATAGAGAAACTATCAAAGTTACTCACATAAGGAATATAAAATTTGATGAGCATATATTTCTGCAGAATGTCCTATGCATACCATCCTTTACCTTAATATATCTCTGCCAGCAATAACAAAGCACTGTTAAGATCATCATGGAAGCTGATTGTTGTGTCATCCAGGGTCCTCTTGGAACAGTGGATGTTTGCTAAGGAAAAGGAGGTCTCTACTTGATAAAACCAACTCCAGTGAAGAGAAGAGGATCATTTTCTGATGAGAAAGTTCAGGATCAGTGTAACAGTCTAAGTATTGATATATGGCATAACAGACTAGGACACTACCCTGTTAATAAGATTCTATTTTTGAATTGGAATAAAAGATTGTCTCTCTTTCTAAGAGTGTTCGATTTGTATGTTGATATTTGCCCTTTGCCAAACATAAGTCTATTTTCTGTTAGCACCTACTAGAGCTCAAAAGTGCTTTGATTTATTGCACATGGATGTTGGGCCATTCCAGTGATCCCTTAAGGGGAACACTATTTTTTAACCATTGGGATGACTTTAGCAGACAATGGAGTCTGTCTCTCTGCTTAATAAGCCTAGAAGGGCATTTTAGTCATTTTGCCCCTAGGCGTTATAACCGTTTTTCTCTTCTTCCCTCCACATATGTGTAATATATATGCGTTCTGTTTGTTGGCTCAGCTGTACGAATCATTACAATCTTCTTCATCAATAAGATACATTCACTCTCCACACTTCTCATCATTTGACTCCAACCCTAATCACCATGATGTGGTAATCTGAACAGACAGACATCAAAAAATAAAGCTATCAATGTCAGAGTTATGTGTACGTTTGTTAATTTTATATTAGTTTATTATATATATTATTATTATATAGATTAGTTCATTATAATAATGTAACTATATATGTTTTCTTTTTTTTATTTATTATTTAGCATGATATTATTACTATATTAAATTTTTAATATTATAAAATTAGGATATATTGAGGAATTAACTTCACAATGAAATTCAAGGAATCCTAATGCTTGACTTTAAATTATTTTTAGAATATGATCATCAATAAAATATTTAGTTTTGCAAGTGCAATTGCATGAATAAGAATGTTACGGTATAAATTTAATATCATAATAGTTCAAATTTGGGCCAAATTTGATTGAGCTAGATTTAATATTAAAATATAACTTTATAACGTGGTTGGTATTGTTTATTTGAAGACCATCTTGGTGGCATCAACTAAAAACTCAAAGAAACATAATAAGCATTTTTAATAATATTTGATTTATAGTCGTTGCTGGAAAAATTTCACTCTTAATAAAGAAGAATAATGTGAGTGATTTTTTATTTATATTTAAATCCTTATTTTCTTTAAAGCATTATGATTGTCATTTTTTCATTATTATATGAACCACATAGATGAAGTTGAATTATTAATATATCTTTAATCGTTTTCATATTTAAAAAATATTAAGTTGACAATAAGTTTATTATTTTGTAATAAAGGGGATTTTCTTTATGAATCGGAGAAGAATTACTGGTTTCAAAGTAAAAAGGGTCCGTTTTGGAAAAAAAGGAAATGACTTCTGGAAAATGAAGTCATTCCGGAAGCATTTTCCCTTTCTTGGTTTGGCAGCACGACAAAAACAGACTTTGTGTGTTTGGTTTCAATTTCGGAAAATGGAGAAGAAATTGTTAATTAACCATTTTTATTAATTTATTTAGTTTTATTTTAAAATAAAAAAATTATAAAAAATTTAATTTTAAAATGAAATAATATTTATTAAAAAGTTTAAAAAATTATTAAAAAAAAAAAAGAACGGAAAGAACAGAGAGAACTTCCTCTGGGTTTCTTCCACGAGGGAACCTAGAGAGAAAGTCTCTCAGTTTTCCATCTTCACGTTTTTTTTTCTAATGAAGGGTTTATGGCGGAAACTAATGGTCTGGTTCCAACGGATTCATCGTTGGGGGGGATACAATGAAGTTGTTCTGCGTGAAGGAGGAGCGGAATTGAAGTTTAAGCAAGTGTGTGGAGAGATGGAAAATGCTTCCCCCAAAAAAAGGGAATCATTTTTCGAAATTTGGCTCATTTCCATTTGACTTCTCTTCCATTTCCTTTGCCTTCATTTTTCAGTCCTAGCCAAACACTTCCAAAATCCAGGAAAATGATTTCCAGAATCATTTTCCGGGTTTCCAAACAGACCCTACAGTTTAGAAATAGAGCAAAAAAAAAAAAAAAAAAAAAGAGAGAAAAACAAACAAATTATGATCTCATTCGAGCTTAATGATTATAGGAAAAAAAAACAACAACAAACCAATTGTGTAAACTGTTTTAACAATGTAATTAATTTTGGTTTGTTTGTTTAACTTACACAATACTGAAGACGGTACAATCTTTCATGGTGTTCACCCATTTGAAAAATTAAAGTTAAGGATGTTCTATGATTTATTTCTTGGAATAAAATTATATTTTCATTATAATTCATAATTTAAAAGTATAATACACAAAAGTTTAATTCATGAAAAAAAAAAAAAAAAAACAGAATTGATTTAGTTAAAAGACAGGAAGGACATTATCTTAGTTTGTGATTCGTACGGTAAATCTATTTCTAATGTTGGATAATTCTTGCTGATACTGCACACTGAATTAAATGTTACGCACTTTATTGTTCCAAGATTGCTTTAAGTTTCCAAAGAAAAGCATTCCCGCTAATGTTTCATATTGCAGTGACAATAAAGAAAAACAATTTGAAGGCCAAACAATTGTCCAACGTGGTTTGTTTTGGAAGAGGCGGTTTTTATCCATGGCTCAAATGTATGTTAAGCAGTGTCATAGTTAGTAATCCTAAGAGGATTAAAAACTTTTATCACGAAAAATTACAACAAAAATACATTACAAATTTGTTTAGTATATAAAGAAGCTATTTCAATAAATGTCTAATAAAATCAAAATGTGTTGTTTATTGCATTTTTTAATAAATAAGTAACCTTTTTTACTATATATTCTATTTATATATACCGTGCACGCACGGTGCACACACTACGTCTTAATATGTAAAGAAATAATGTAACCCTTTAACCTGGCAGTGTGCACTGCTTTCAAATGTTCAGCTACAAAGATCTCGTATCTAAAGACACTATTGGCTCATCGATTCACTCCAACCCGTCAATATGTCAGAATATCATGCCAAGATGCAACCATAAATCCCATAGGCGCCCAATAACAACTATAATGTCACTGCATAACGAATTGTTATTATTTTTATTTACAAATTCAATTTATTTAGAGTTATCTTTCATTGCCTAATAGGTCATGGAATGATATCATAATCACCCATGTTTTCGCCTTATATTTATGTGTACACAAATGAACCAAGTGTTCATCTCCTTTAAATAGAAGTTCGATGCATATATGTTGTCTTACAAAATAAAACATTTTATGCTTTTAAACGGACGAAGAAACTTGGCTTTAATTTTGAGTTATTTATGACTAATTTGGTTATTCTTTTTAATTCAAAGTTTGTAACATTGATTTCTGTCAATTTTGTTGCATTCGATTCTTCGCATAGTAATTGGGTTTGAAACTAATTATAAAACAAAAAATAAACCAGGCCAAATTTTCTCATCAATACATCTAACCAGAATCCTCCTACCCGTTCACTATAAAACAATCAATCACTCTACTAACCTAATAGCCTTTAAAAAACTTCCGCCTAACGGTGTTCATATGTAGTCCAATTCATAATCATCAATCAACTGTAACAA
>VALG01008289.1:0-10814 GCA_009835305.1 Ipomoea purpurea | reverse complement strand
TTTGCAACTATTATAAAATGAACTTCACTCTTAAATTATTTAATAATTATAAAATTAACCTCGTATTTTTGTTTTATAAACCCTTCAACTATTAATAAACCGTGACAGACGATATAAAATCAGTCCTAAGATTTTACACAAAAAAAAAAAAAACGCTTTTCTCATTTGATCATGTCCATATATATAATTATATATATATATATATATATATATATATATATATATATATATATATATATATATATATATATATATATATAATATAGGAGAGAGAGAGAGAGAGAGAGGATTCTATTCAAATACAAACGGTCTTAAAATACAAACGTGTGGATTCATCAGGAGTGTTGGATTTTAGGTTTGGATGGCCAGGATTTAATTAATTATTTAGGATGGGTTTTAATAAATTAATGTACTATTTCACGGTAAGGGGGTATTTTGGGGGTTTTGATTTATTTTAATCGCTTCAAATCCTATAGGATTGAATATCATTATGAGACATCGATTTCCGGGCGATCACTCTTTCTCTGCTTTCTGGACTCTCTCTTCGTCTCTGCCGTGACCGGGCTTCTGCTTTCTCGCCGGCGATTCGTGGCTTCATCAGCAGTTTGGACAATGGGCGTGGAGGGGGAGCGCAGTGGAGCCAAGCGAAAAAAGCCAGGTATGTCTTGCCCCCTTTCGCCGTGTTTGGCTTCAGGTGTTGGTCGATTATACATGTGTGTTCTCAGCACCAGGCGAGGGTGTGTGAGTGGTGTGGTGGGTGGTGGTGGCAGACGGTGGTTAACGGCGGGGGTTGGCGTCGGTTTAGAGTAGGGTTTATTGGGGTGCTTTATAATTTTGGGGGTGTATGTTAATGTCTTTGTATAATTTGGTTTTAAGATTTATTGAGGATGTTAAAATTGTCGTTGTTAATTTATTTGAAATTGGAAATCTAAACTCATTTAATAGTTCTGGGGGGTCAATTCAATGAACCCGATCATAATCATCTCGGACAGTTTGAACTCAATGCATATTAGTGTAATTTAATTCCACTCCTGTAACGATTGTTCAATTGTTGGTAGCTAAAGTAGGTTTTTATAATTTCACTCCTGTTTTTTTTATTTTTTGTTCTGTAATTGTTTCCATCATTAGGTGAGTTGTGTGTGTGTGTTATAAAGCAACTCGGATAGCAGCTTGTTGCTGTGTGTTTTTAAGCCACTGCAATGGATAGCAGCTTGTTGCTATGTCTTTTGGCTCACAATCCAGTGAACATGGCAGTAGGGAAATTGACTGCATTTTTTTTTCATTTTTTTTTTTGTATAAATGAATGAAATTAATATTACAGAATATATTTTTAAAGCATATTTGAATGAGATCTTTTGAACGATACTCATATTAATATGTATTGAATCTTAGTTATTTATTAATGGACTAGTAGTATTAATAAAATAATGAGCTTTTTACATGGTGTCAGTGAACTGCCGCTATTTCTTAATGAACATTTTTAGGTTCATCAATATTATTGCGTAGTTGTATTATTATTCTGAAAATAAACCTGTAGCTTTTCAGTAATGAATTTATTTTGCATACATAATGTCATTATAATGTAATTGCATACCTGCAAATACATAAACCTTGTAGCGTTTGTGTGCACAGTTTTTTTTGTTAGTGTCATTTGGATGTTCGTTTTTAGAGTTGGCTGGCTGCATTGTTGTGTTATAAAGCAATGGGTTTGATGCGTGGTGGTGTGAATAAGTGGATGCACTTGTTGGTATTTTTGTGTGTGTAGTTTTATTAAGGGGGTTATGTTTATTGAATTCAAGGGTTGGTTAGGTGCAAGTTGTGGTTGGAAGTAGTGGGTTTTTGTTTGCATGTTCGTGGGTAAATGGGTGCGTTTGCTATGCTTTATGCGTGCATAGTGTTGTTTAAATGTTACTTCACGTGCTTGTGCGTGTTTTTTGTTTGTGCAGCTAAAAATTCTAAGCGTGCTCAGTCAGATGCGGGTCCTTCGGGGATATCTGAGGATGATAGTGACTTTGTGTCGCCGCTTAGGCCAGTCCGCCCGAGGATCCCGGTAGAGCTGTCACAGGAGAACGCCCTGATTGTGAACTCACCCCTGATGAGGATGATTTGTATCCTACAGTGAAGATGAGGGCGCAGTCGGTGGTATTGGTTAATGCCCTGAAAGACTTGAGCTTTCAGCAGAAATCTGACATTCGGGAGCTCGGGTTTGGGGCGTTGTTGGACTTTCAGGTTGAGGATCTTCCTCTGCGGCTTCTGCGGTGGCTGCTGTATAATTTTGATAGCCAATCGAAGTCGTTTAATCTTGGGGGGGGAGATCGTTGGGGGTAGATGAGAGTGATGTGGAGTTGATTTTTGGGTTTCCGCGTGGTCATATTGATATGGTTCAGCGGGATAGACGTAAGATCAACAACACTTTGAAACACTGGAGGGGGTTATTCGAGAAGTCCAGGTACAGGTTACCCCTTCGGAGATTAGTGTTAGGATGGTTGGTGCGGTGGATGGTGGCGTCTGGTTTAAACACCATTTTCTTATGTTGGTGCTCTCCACATTGATTCTTGTATGTGTAGCGGCTATGCAAACCAGATGTATTGGCATCATTTTGATGATGTGTCTAGCGTGCATGACTTAAATTGGTGCAAGCTGGTGGTCGACACGTTGGTTGAGACGCAGTCTGCTTGGCGTTCGGGTCGGCATAAGTTCTTTATTGGGCCGACTGAGTTTGTACGGTATTCTTTGTGTAATTTTTCTGTTTGGTGATTCTGTTTTGTTCTTTCCACTATGTCGGTACAATTAATTTGTCACTATTTTTGGTTCTTTTTTCAGTTGTTGTATGTGGATCGTGTTGTGCATGTGCGCGCTCGTCCCCCGGGTATTCTTGGTCTGCGTGGTTGGTCTTCACGTTTACTTCATGAACGGGAATTTCCGAGATTCGAGGTGGCGGTTTGGCCTTGGTATGATTGAGCCCCCCATGGTCAATCCGTCTTAGATGCAATTGATTATGGGCCAAAGGTATGGGGTTTGTTGGTAGGCATTCATTTATGTTTATGGTCTAGGGGTGCACACGGGCAAGTGGTGTTTGTGTGTGTCTTTATCGGTGGTTTTATTTAATGTGTCATCTTTTTTTTTGTTGGGTTAGACATTCGCAGATGTTGTTTAGAAAGATCAAGGTTGTTTTCAAGAGATATTTTAGAGTTGGCAAGCAGGGTCCCGTTGGTGCTTTTGATGGCGGGTTGCTTCGACAGGTGTTTGAGGTTGTAAATGCTGTTGTAGAGGCGCGTTCTGATGAGCAGCCGTTGTTTTTGATGATATTCCATCTTTAGTCTAGGTATTACGGTAGATTTTCCTGATCGTGGGGGGCTGATATTGGGGATGTGGTTCGTGGTTTAACTCTGGCAATACTGGTCGTCCCTTTTCTGGTGTTGAGGTCAGTTTTGTTGGGTTACTTGTGTGCGTTCACACTGGTTTTGGTTTTTTTGGGTTATAACTCATTATTTTTTTTTCACTCTATTCCTATTTGCTAGGGTGGTCCGCTCCAAGAGCATGGTGCTGGTGATTCCATTGTGTGTGATATGGGGCTCAGGGTGCTTGCCCGGGGGGTTCAGAGTTACCTGCGCATGTTGATGCTCCGTTATCTACGCCGATTGAGGCATGGTTTGGTATGTTTGTGTATAGAGGAATGGGATTTAAATTGGTATAAAATGATGGATTTGATGTGTGCATTTCTTTTCATTGGGTTTTTTTTCTCCAAAATTCAGGCTGCTTTGTTATTTGGTTATAGTAGGTGTTGACATGCTTGCGAATTAATGGATTCGTTTGCTGTATTTAGTTGTGTGGTTTGTTATGTAGTAATGTTTTTGATGCGTGCGTTGATGTGTATAAATAGATGCACTCGCTGGAATTTTTGTTGTGCTCAGTTTAAGTAGGTGGCACTTTGTAGTTTGAATTCAAGACTTGGTGTTGGTGCTGTCACTCTCATGTTTAGCTATATACTCATAGTGGTGTGATGGATTTAGCTTTTATGTGTGTGGGGGGGGGTGTATAAATGTGACTTTGCTTGCACTTATGGGTGCGAGTTTAGGTAAGCGGCATGTTGTAATTAATTCAGGACTTTGGTTGTTAATGCTCACACTTCTTTCTGTTGCAGCCATCTGTTCGTGGGGGTGAGCCTAGCCGGTCGTCTAACGGGTGTGTTTGTCAAGCCCCTGTCAAAGGTCTAGGGGTGTTACTATCCCGCCGGATGCCTTTGCCTTTGCAGTTGTCAAATCGGATCTTGGGTTGCCACCTTTAGACATCCAGAGGAGTCGGTTATTTGCAAACTGGTTGTTGTGTGCACTGAGGGGGATATGTTAGTTTCGGGAACCATTTCTTAATAGACATATTGTGTTGGTTATGTGTGTTGATTGGTGTTTTTTTTTTTTTTTTTAATTTTTCTGTAGGAGGAGATTTGGTTGATGTGGGTGGTGTTGCGCGGTGGGCGGACTTGATGTCTTTGGCACCCGGATATTTGGTAGAGGTTGGTGTTGTAGACGCATGGGCTTGTCTGTTAAATTGTCGGGAGCGGTATAAGGAACCGAATGCCCCTTCTCGTTTTTTTGCCTCCACTCTTTCCACGGTTGTAATTGCATCTTTTTGTGGTATGATAGTTTGACATGTTTAGTTTTTTTTTTTTTGGTGCTGATTTACTCCTTTTGAAGCTTCATACTGTCGTGGATACATCTCTTGATCGGGATAAGCGGTTTGCGTTGTTCAAGGATAGGCTGCCGAGGAGTTTAGGCATCGCCATATCGTTACATTTCTGAAGTTGATTTGGTATGAATTCTTTTGTTGTTCATGGCTTTCTAGACTACCTGTCCATCATATTCTGTGTGCATAGGGATGAGTGTTGTGTCCGTCATTCTGGTTTTAAGGTGGTGCGTCGGTGTTTTTTTGCAGTTTATGTTCCCCATTCTACGTCAGAAACATTTACTTCCTTATATGCGTTGATTTTCAAAAATTCCGGTGTGAGATAATTGACAATTCGACTCTTCAGCCTAATACGAAGCTGAAATATGGGATTGCCCAGAGGATTTGGTATGTTAAATATTTTGCACAGTTTGGTACGTTTTTACCTCGTTGCGCTTTTCAGTTTTTGATGTCTGCAATCTGGGGGTGTTTTACAGCTGGGGATGCTAATGGAATTCTTTAGCACTATTCATCCGGGGAGGTCTTCGATGTGTGCGTGTTTTGGAGCCAAAGCGTATGCAGATGAGTTGGCGGGATGGGAAGAATATGGTTGACTGCGGGGTCTATGTCATGCGTCATATGGATCTTATATGGGGCAGGAGTGGCCAGATGGAGGTGTGGGCTTAGCAAAGGTAACGTTGGTCAGCTCAAGAAGTTAAGGTTACGCTACATGAAGGAAATCGTCACATCAGAGTTCAATTTACTAAAGGCTGTGAATATTGTTCGGGCGTATAAGGTTTGTGTCATTGATCCGTAGGGCCGTGTCTTGGTGTCTTTGGTTTAATTGATGTTAGTTCGTAGTTTTTGCCATGGTATGTGTACCTTTTTGGGGTTTTATGTAGCTACATTGTTACTGTGCATGGGGGATTAAGCTGGTATTTAGTTTTGTTGGGTTCTCATTCTTTTTGCTAAGTAAGGGCTGCACCTGTGTAACCTCATGAAGTTTGTTTATTTGCAGTTGGTTGTTTGTTTATTAGTGTCAAAATTATGTTATTAATGCTTCTTGTTTAATTAAATTTTGGTATCTCATTTGCTGTTGGGTTGCAGCGCTGTGTGTGTTTGGATGCACAGTGTTTTAACTTGGGGTGCATAGGTTAATGAAGTATGTCTGATTCTCTATTCATCCAAAGTACACAGAAGGCAGTAGGTCTATATTTCTAATGTGCATGTGCAACTATATAATTATCAAGTCATGGATAAAAAAAATGGGATACAATTAAACTCAACCGTGTAGTTTACTATTAGCTTATAGGGTTTACTAATTGAAAGTACGTGTGCGCAATGGCAGTTCTAAGTGGGCATATCTGTTCGTAATACATTGGGTTTCGTGGGTCCATTTAAATTTAATTGTATACATTGGGTTTCGTGGGTCCCCATTTAAATTTAATTGTATACGTTATTGATAAATATGTGGGTGCACCTTGGCGTTAATTAGTGTGCGGTCGCAACGGATTACATGTCAAAAATGTGTTGTGAGTTTAATAAATTTCTCCGTAGTGAGTGTTTCGCTGTTAACTGGCTTACTAATAGAAGGGGGGGTGCACAGTGGTTGGAGACCGGGTGCATAGTGGAAGAAATTAACTAGTTGACTATTAACGTGTAGGCTTAGTGCAGAGCTATCTAATTATAAAGCCTTGTGTGAAAATGGTATGAAATTAAACTCACCTAAATAGTTTTCTATTAGCTTGTATGGTTTTCTAATTGAAAGCGTGTGTGTGAGCTTGCGGTTCGAAGTGTGCATGTCTGGTCGCAGTACATTGGTTTCATGGGTAAAATTAAAAACGGTCCAGTTGAATTTAATATATATCGGTTATTGTTAAATCTGTGGGTGCACCTTGGGGTTAAATAGTGTGCAGTCGCAACTGAAGGTGGCAAAGATGGGTATGAATGTAATAGATTTCACCGTGGTGAGTATTTGGTTGTTAACTCATAGGCGTAGTAATAAAGCCTATGGGTGCACATGATGGTGGACCGGGTGCACAGAATATTTAACTAGTTTACTATTAGCGCGTGGGCGTAGCGGTAAAACTGTGTGTACACGGTGATGGTACACAGTGTGCATAGTTGAGCAATCAATTAGTTGACTATTACACAATAGGCTTAGAAATAAAAACTGTTTGCACATTGATGGTAGTTAGTGTGCATAGCTGAAAAACGAACTAGTGATGGATAATATTATAATATTTGACAAGTATCTAATTCAACTTTAAATTGTGCTAGAATTCGTAGTATTTTAAACCACTGGAGGCTACTCGTATGGTATGGGTTTTCTTTCTGGACAATTTCGGCTGTCGTGGCCTGGTTGGTCACAAGTAGGACATGTCCTCACCTTTTTCTTCGTTCTTTCCATTGCTTTTTTCTTTATTGCTCTTTAATCGTTTCCCGCTGCCCTTGTTTTTGCAACATTGGGTGGCTTGATTTGGATCTCGGTAGGTGCAGTAGCATTGACTATTGATTCAATCACTGATTGGTGGCTGGTGCTTGGGTTGGCTTGTTGCTTAGCACTCTTTAACTTCCCGTTTAGCTGCTGCATTGTTGTCAACATTAGAGACATTTCATTTTCACTTCCATTAGCCAATCCCAAGCAGTTGTAGAATTCATTCCAGAGTTGGTTCGCAATTGATTTGAGTTCGGTCCCCCCTTGCGTATTAGGGCTGCCTTTCAACACAATATCATACATTGGCCGTGCACATGTGTCTCTTGTCCATCGGGGAACAATATAGTGTGCTGGTATTTCTTCGATGCCTTCGTCCTTGAAAATTGCAGCACATGTACATAAGATTCCTACTCTGTTGAATTTGTTGCAACTGCATTCTGTTTTGTGGGTAGCTTCTTCGTGTGTTACCTCGTACAGTTTCGCACCTGTTTCGTGTACAACGTACTTCCGGTTCCCGGCCTCAAGTGTCTTGTTTGTGATTTTGCATGTGAAACTTCCGGCCCATATTTCTTTTTTGGATCTCGTAGAATATGTTGATGGTGTACAATGCCGCTGCTTGGCGTTCCAATGCCCAACGGTTTTCGGTCAAGGGTTGAACCTTCATAGTCTGCGTTCAACTTTGCCTGGTTATGCCTCTGTTCTTCTATGGCGCGGTTGTATTGCATTATAAACTCGACTAGGCTGCAGTGGTGATTGGTGAATTTTCCGAAATAACTGTTCTCCGATTCTGAACGTGATGTTGTTTTGAGTAGTCCTCCATGAATTATATCTGGAAATATGCGGGTATCCATGATGCACGTCCTGTACAGTTGGTTTAAACCACCTGTGCTCAACAAGGTTGTAATCTTGCATTTTACCTTTGGCCCTTTTCAATTCAAATTCGGTGGCACTTAAGGTTTGATTCCAACTGCATTGTTTAGGGCCTTTTTAAAACTCGATGTTCTTTTCCAGTGCAGGTCCTGCCTTGTCCCCCGACTTTTGACATGATGTGCCACATACAAAAACCGGTGTCTCGTTTCTCGCATAAATGTTGGGTATTGCGACTTTTAGTGCTGGATCTTGATCTGTAATAGTACATCTTGGTGTATTCCCCCCATCGCGGTTTTGAAGCTTTTTAATAACCACTCATACGACTCCACATCTTCTTCTTTTGCAATGAGGCCTGCTCCAAATGTAATGCTTCGTTTATGGTTGTCCACTCCTGTGAACGGTACAAATACAAGCTTGTATCTGCATGGTGTGTATTGTTTCTCAGTTAGTGCATAGACATATAATAGTAAAGACAGGCCTCATTTTTTTTTTGCCCGCCCGGCAGACATTATATAGTAAAAACTGCATGCATGCTTGTTTGTGCACTCACGAATACACAGGGGTGCATATAAAAACATCACAGTGTAATTAAGCATTGATTCGATCGGTTCAATTACCAGGGCTGGTGATTGGATCTCATGTTTATATGTGTGCATACAATGTTTAGCAGTTGTGCATGCATGTGTGTTTGAGTACTAACACGTACTGGATAACAATTTAATTGGAGTCATATTACCTGTTCGTGCTGTACGTAGCGTCGAATGACTCACGTCGCAAAACATGCAAAATTCTTCCGTGATATTGTGTCAGTCCAAAACAACCTACATAGTTGTCTATCTTCGTTTTAGATTCAAAATCGAAGTAGAAGTCTGGGGGTTGGTCCTTTTATTTTTGTACATTGTCTATCCTACCACATTTTGTGCATCTGCTCCAGCAATATACGCGCAACATAATCCCTCTTCTGAATTGCAGAAATCCTATGTGGATGTGGCCCCCTCTTTATACAGTAAAACTTCCTACCTATTCTTTGTATAGTCTCCAAGATTTGGTATTGAACCAATGTTGCCTTGCCACAGTTTGCTAGGAATTATTTTGTGGTCCAATTATCCAGTTCCTATTTATTTCTCCAAAGGGTCTCCCAATGTCTGTAGCATTAGGCAGTTGCTGGCATAACTCCAGCTGCTATGGACCGTATATTATTGCCGCGTCTTTACCCTTGTTATTCACTATATTCGTGGCCTTACAACCAACTCTTTTTGACACCGCTTTCTTTTCTTTGTTGTGTGGTGCTCTTACCATGTCGGTGGTTGTGGTATTGCCCTTTCTTGGTGGGCTTTGAATCCTCCCGTGAGCTATAAAACATGTATTTTATGTGACTTCCTTTCCTATTATGTCCCTCGTTCTTTTCTTTGTATTTCAAATCCGACAGTAATTGCGTTTTTACTGCTTCCCTGGTAAGATAAGGCTTTTTATGTCGGTCTTCTAGTGTTGCAAATTTGCCCTTCTATACGGGTGCATTCACTTTTGCAGGTGGGCATAACACCGGTTTCTTCCATCGGCGCTTAATAGGATCCATTTCGCAATCCGCTTTCTTTTTTTCTTCAGGTAATGTTCTTTGCACCTATAAACATAATGTCGATGTTCCGTAAATATATAGCAATTTTTTGGACTAGTAGCGCTTGTAGAGTTGTTAGTATAATATAAATGATAGATCTTGTGGGTGCATCGCATGTTCAAACTTCGGTACGTTATTGTGCCAATTTGAGACTAATTAACGGTGTGCACCTATGAACTCCGCTAATTCCTTCCCACCCTTCCTGTAATCAGTCCATGATTACTACTATTACATGGTTAAAGTTATTTGATGCAATTCCATCACATTCTCACGGTACTATAACAAAGGTTAAATATTATTTAGACTTGTTGACTCTCCAACGTTTATTCCAGTGCATTAATTGTCGTTTTTTCACGGTTTGATCGGTATGCCACAAGTAATAGGTTCAACATATTTATGTGTATTACCTGGCAATTGGCTCATCCATGGGTCCCATAGTTTGCATATAAATTTCGTTGGTCTTCGTGTCGGCCATGGTGCTTCTCTTCGCGCGTCCATGGTGTCTGTTTTCACGTCGATGGGTGCACAGGGTTGGTCCGGCTTGGGGGTGTTTTGTCGCTGCTGAATTGACTATTGCATTCCTTGTATATTTGGAATTTTCTTAGATTATATGGGTGCCATAGGTTAGGATCGTTTCACAGTAGGGGTGGTGTTGTGCATTGTCAATATTACCCTTATTAATAATAATTAGAAGTCAACGTCTCCCATAATAGGCTACATCTCATCCGTTCATCTCTATTTGCATCCTATGGCTAGTTCTTGTCTACACCGTTTGTATTTTATAGTGTTTGCATTAGAATGACACCCTCATCATACTATTATATATATTATTACCTATATTTATTATATATATTTACTTTACTTATTACTTATAATATTATATTATTATAATATATATATTATTATATATTATATATAACTGAAGTTTATTTTTAAAATGATAGCTTTTTTAATTTTTTTTTTGAAAGGATAATTCATAATTAACTAAGAGTTGTGATAATTCTAGATTAAGAAAATTTATTGGTAAAACTAAGCTTGTTTCTTTGGAGGGTACAGTAAAGTTACAATGATTAGCACGGATAGTACAAACATTGAATTAAAAACTTCATCAAATCGCGAACTTCTTATCACCATCATCATGCATGACAAGATTGATTAAGAGTCACTGCTTTTTATCAGTTATCATCAACATGGCATATGTTTTTGGGTTCCTCTTTTATCGGTATCACA
>VALG01008286.1:6653-18242 GCA_009835305.1 Ipomoea purpurea | reverse complement strand
CCCTGCTTGCCATAAATTTCCAACACCAAGCCTGTATCCCTCTGTTAACCGGTAAATTTCCATTCTGCGGTCCCCCTGCCAATACCACAGTATCTGGATAATCCAGGACATACAGGTATTCTAATTTATTCGCATCACATCATCCATTCCGTGAACAGGTCCCTGAGTAATTATGTGGATTCCCAAGTTCCAGTGTCCTGGTCAGATCAAACCCACCACTTTATTAACCTCGTCAATATTCCCTGGGGCATATCAGTTTGAATCATAGGATCTGGGTCATTAGGGTAACCATGGATGTCCCCATATTCAAAGTTTATTTCCATCCCCAATCCCTCCTCCTTTCCCTCCACAAATTAAACTATGGGGGCTGCACTAGGTACAAAACTGCACATACGCAACCATTGTAAAAGTACATTAGGCAACCATTGTACAATGGTTGCTTATGAGAGCTCGCGCAAAAGCATTTGCTTTACGCGACCATTGGAAATTGGGTTGCGCATTGCTGGGTATGATACGCGCACCATTCTTGACCAAGAATTGGTCCGCTATTGTTTTTTATTCAATATGTAATACGGCGACCATTCTTTGGATAGGACGTACGGTCGCTATTGTTACGTTTTTAAAAAAAAAAAAAAATAAAAAAATAGTTTTGGAGATACCTTATAATATTCATAAAATAATAAAATAATTTTAATATCATATAAATCTGAGTTCAGGTGTACAATTCCACTGACAACTATCCATTATGAAATTACTACGAAGGTATTTTAAGACAACATAAACTTAAATTACAAAATTTATAATTATTGTAAAAACAATAAAATTAAATTACATATTTATATATTCTAAATTAAAAATTGTAGTTCTTACACTATCCATGCCAATTGCCTAACAACATGCCCACTACACTAGACCACCACGTCGGTTGCTCGATAAGGCCGGTTGGTTATCCACACTTTAATCGGGCAAAGCCAATCTTCCTCAATCAGCTATCACCTACATACATGCACATTGTAAGAGAAATGGCTATGAAAACGTTTCTAAATATATAAACCTCCTAATATTATCTATATATGTCTATGGAATTTAGCAGGAGCTAGAAAAGAAACCTGGGATTTTGTTGAAAACAAGAGCCTCCCTCCCCTCACTCCCCCACGCATCAACTCTCCCAGGCCGACCGGGCTCGTTCTTCCCTTGTGGTGATTAACCATGTCATTCCAAACAACTAAACATCTTCTCAGTTTCGTGAGCCAAAAGGGCTTTAAGTGGAAGCTCCACACACCACCAATTAGTTTTTTTGGCTTGGAGGATATCAACACTTATATTATACATTAGCTCTATTATCTGCAAAGTAGAAGCCTTCTAGCAATTCACTGTTTAGGAACCCAAAAGAAAAAATAAAAACTCAGGAATCAGCAAATTTCAACTGTCGACGATCAGGCGATGCCCCCGTGACCCCCGGACCACGCCCCAGCTAAGATTATAAAACAAATTAAAAAAGAGAACTCAAACCAAGAAATTTAGAACGAGGGCGCTTCAGAGAGGTTAAATTAGGAGATACATTCACATGCCAATTCAATCAGCACTCATATCAAATCAAAAACTAAAATAATAAATCATGTTTGATTAAATTACGAGAAGAAGCTAATAAGATCAGTAAAAATTGGTATGTAAAGATCTATACAGAGATAGTTGATAGTGTCTAATATTGAAAAAAACCCAATGTCGTAGGTTTAACCAAAGTTTGCGAGTGCCAGGCAGGAAAACTTAGCACATTAGTAACTTATATAATTAAGAAATAAACATTTTATATGTTTAGACAATTTGTATGCTTCATTTATTCGGCGACCAATTGCGTAATTTAGTTTGTATATTTTCGGATAATAAATAAATAATAATAAATAAATAACCAATTTAGAATATAAGAACAAAAACATAGCGGATGATAGCGTTAATAAGAGTCTGAGATTGAATATAAAATATTATTAAGAATAACGCAATTATGATTGGAAAAAAAGATTCAACGTCAATCAAACTTTCATCAATACATGTACTCCTAGACCAAAGTTGGCATGGACTCACCATGTAGAAGTTACTGTTAACTTATATTCAAGTGAATAAAGAGATGATATAGAACATTGACCACTAACAGAAGTCTATGGAACATAGCCTATTTTCGTCATGGTTGATCATATGTAAAACGCGTGGCACAACAGAAGGTAAAAATATAGAGATTCCAGCATGGAAAAACCAAATTTTAGGCATAGTAAATTTAATGACCACTATGCAGCAGATTTAAGTGCATTCACAATGATGATAAGTAACAATATGGCTTAGTATCACACCAATATTGATACAAGCCAGAATAAGTTATGAAACATTAAGAGTAGCACAGCTTAGTTCACGGCAATGTCTTTCATAAATTTGTCCTGAAAACTCATAGCTGGAAATACTATCATTTACAAACTTTTCACAATGTTTGATCACAATTTTCCTTAGAAGCTTACAACAAATAATTTACGTCTTCCTTAGTATCAACAGTTTTCTGTATTGTCTCTTCCTACCGCTCACTCAATCAGATAAACCAAATAAAAATCATGTAAGCATGTTAACCCAGCAGAATTACATCACAGAGGAGAGAGCTCTAAAAGTAGACACTCCTATGATGGTGATTTATAATTCTTCACAAAAAAACTTTTCAAGCTGGGGACATTTGAAGGCATGTACTTCCAGATTTCATATCTTTTTGGGCCTGGGGCTCTGAACAATCAAATTAGAAATAGTGTCACTCACACAAACAGTAATAGGACTTAAAGAATAGTAGCATGTGCTCTAAAGTAAATAGAAAGCCTTCCTGAAAGGAATCTGGGGGGAAAGAAATGAAATTGATAACACAACTAACAAGAGAATTTTACACGAAACAGGAAGGATCGCGGGCAACCAATCCTGTAGAAAAATAGAATTTCATTATTTTTCTAATTGACACATGTATGAACAAAAATTTTGACTTCAGATATGAGAAATTATATTATATATATATATATTACTACTAATATATATATCTATTAATATATATATACATACTCTAAGAAGTGAAAAACAAGACCTTGAACACGTGGTTCCCAAAATCAATCTCCTCTTCTACTCCTATCAATAACAGCTATGCAAAAGCAGAAGAAAAACAATTTCTCTAATTGCATAATATATTATGGATTATGCATTAATATATTATTATCTAACAACTTTCCATTGCCACGAAGGGAGAAGAGTTATACGTTTCACCTTGGGAAGAATAGTATCTTTAGAGCTACATCAAATCACCAATAGATAAACTTCAGTTTTAGTCTTATAGCTCATTTTGAAGCATCGATTACATTACAATCTACCACCCAATGCCTATTATTAATCATAGCTACTAAATCGAACGTTGATGATGTACTTCCCTCTTATACACCATGAGAGCCCAAACACTGAAAACCTAGTAATTCAGCGGAGATATGTACAAATACAAATTCCCTCCCACCTCAACCTTGGAACAAGCCAGGATTTTCCAACCTTAAATCGCCCTGTCGTGGAATATTCCCTGAACCATACAAGCCGGAACTTCTAGACCTACCGAAGGCCTGGAAAGTGTAAATTTCTCAAACAAAAATTGCAGTAAACTAGAAGAAATCATTCAAAGTTCAAAGTTCCCATACCTTCAAAGTTCAAACAATAGCGAACCGAGCAGGGCAGGTTGTCCGCGAGCTCGGCGCTGTCGCTGTAGTTTTTAGAGAGGAGGCCATCGGATTCGTTTAGGCACGTGGAGCAGTGGATTGTGGAGTCAACGGATTCACTCGACACCGCGTCACTCGAGTTCAGAAGTTCTTTCATCGTGCGTGCGTCGGCAGTGGAACGGCAGCGTGGGTCGCAGGGCGCGTGCCAGATCGAAACGTCGTCCCTTCCGAACCGGCGGGCGGCGTCGGGACAAATGAAGGCTGGTTGGCCGTCACGGGGGGGTGGCACGTCGACGGCATAGATTGGTGCTGCGGCGGCGTGATCGGCTTCTACGGGGAGGAGAGAGTGATGGTGTAGACAGAGTGGAGAGCGAGAGAGCCGGCCGGTTCTTTCGATCGAGACACTTTCTTTAGCGAAGATGAAGGGAATGAACATGAAGCAATTTCTTTAGCGAGCTGGTGCGAGTGAAGTTTGACGGCCGGGGGTTTCGATGCTCTATTAGATCTGAGGTTAATATTAGGCAACCTCTTCCCGGGAGGGTGAGATCCCCGTCGTATATTGCAGAAATGGGCTTGTACTCGGGATTATAAATAAATTTTTTATTTATTTTTTTCTACAATATCATAAAAAATACAATGGCGCAACCCATCTACAGTTTAATCAGATGGTGGCGAAATATTATCGAGTTATTTACGAAATTGCCAACCCGCGAATTTTGGTGGGTAGATTGAAAGATTCCGGCCCAACTCATTCTTCCTATAACCAACCTATTGGCTCTTGTGGTGCCTTATGATCATTATTCTTCTATGCTTCAATTTTCCGCTACTCTCCCACCCTCCTATCCCAGTCAGCCCAGTGGTGCAAAAAATATCCGCCAACAGTAGGCTAGGATTATTCCCCAAAGCCGCCTCCTCCAAAGGATGTTCTGTGGAAATATCTTGCATTTATAAACCTTCGAACTTAGTGACTCAGGCTTTCCAAAAATCTCCACCCCTGCTTTCCTAACATTGCCAGATTAAAGCTTGCAGGTCTTTGAAATCCAAACCTCAGTATTTCTTCGGGCACAATACCGTGTTCCATGCTTTCCATGTATTATGGCGGCGTCCCACATTCCCCACCAATGTATTTTTATTCATTACCCCTCTGGATTGCTAGACATACTGCCTCAGGGAGTAGAAAGACACTCATGAAAAATGTAGGCATTGATTGGTTGCTACACTTTTCAAGAGCTACCTCCTTTCGCCGCTTGCGGACAACAACCTCTTATTTCACGTTACCAATTTCTCTGTTTATCTTATCCCAATATACAAGAAACCGCCATTTTCCTCCGTCCAACAAAAGGATGGTAGACCACCAGACTGGACTTGTGATAAATTGACCCGCCTGACTCAGATAAAGCCCTATATTCTACCAGACACGGCATTCACGCTTCGGGACCGGCTTCGTCAGTATTTGCTCTTAAAGAAAAAACAGGTTGTCATCTTGGAAAAAAAAAAAAAGAAAAAAAGGAGATATTTTGGCGGGTGCTCCCCCTGGCACTCTACTAGCATGTATTTTCGCCCTGTTTCTGGCGCCTATTGGCAAAGCATAGACACTCCTTTCTGCACACTATTATAAATAAATATGATGCTCGAGAGAAGGAACAGGTTTTTTTTTCGTATATCCCTATCTAACAGGTTCTTCACCCCCACGCCCGGCGACACGAGACGTCTACACAGCGCTACGCTGGGCGGGTTCATTGCGACACCCGCCCTCCGCCCCTGCGGCACACCACAATTCGTTAACGAACAGCTTACTAGACGATTGGACACTGTGCCGGTCCCTTACAAGCCTACTACGGTATGTTGCAGATTCACGGTTGTAATTTACCGCCAAACGGGTCCAATCGTGTTTGCTTGCATGTCCGTCTCGGTCCTGTGGTGTGCCGCCCCGCCTTGCGACTACGATGGGTCTGTGCCGGTCCCCAAAAATACGTATGAGCGGCGGGAACACTCATACGAGTCCGAAAGGTAACACCCGAATGCCCATCTCGCCGCACAATTGGTTGCGAGTCCGTCACGCCATCGGGTGAGGTGGAGGAAGCCCTCAGGGAGTGGAATCCCTCGATCAATACAACACCATACCTCTTGCGAGGTGGGTCAGCCCCCACATCCGACGCTAGGACAACGCCCGTTGCACTTGGGCAGATACGTAGCGCGCGCTCAAGCATCAGTTAACGAACAGCTTACTAGACGGTTGGACACTGGGTCGGAACTTACAAGCTACTAACGGTACATTGTAGATTCACGGTTGTTTTTTTGCCCGACTTGTGCCACGGTCGTTTTTTTGCATGTCCGTCTCCGTCAGGTCCGTTGCGCCGTCGAGCAAGTGCTGTGGGGGATGCCAACGAGGAATGAAATGCCTCGAGCAATAAAATACTACTATCCTTCTAACGAGGTCTTCACCCCCACGCCGGCGACACGAACGTTACACAGCGCTACGCTGGGCGGGTTCATTGCCACACCCGCCTCCGCCCTGCGGCGCACCACAATTCGTTAACGAACAGCTTACCTAGACGATTGGACACTTGTGCCGGATCCACCTTACAAGCTACCTACGGCATGTGTGCAGCATTCACGACGGGTTGGTCTATATCTCTTCACCGCCAAACGCGGTCCCAATAGTTGTCTCTGTCGCCCCATTCCGTCTCTTCCTCTCCGGGGCTTCCCTGCCGTGCCTGCTGCCCGCCCCCTGTCCTTGCGACTCCGCCCCAATAGGAAATGCGGTGGAAGGTCCCCAAAAATCATCCTCGTATGACGGGCGGGCCGCCGTTTCGCCCGTAGAGCTTTCCCCCAGAATACAATCAACAACGAAGGCCGCCGATCATCAATGGGCTGGGGGCTTTCCCCCGCGTTCCCTTCCGCCCGTCAAAAAACTAGCGAAATTCTGGTAAAATTTTTCCTCCACCGGCTATGATACTGTTAAACTTCACGGGGTAAACACCAGCCATCCTGCCGTGGTCGGGAGCGTCCGGAAACGCCCACTGGGGGGGCTGCGGGCCCGCGAACAAGCTGCACGATGACGAAACGGGCCCCAACCCCGCCGCCCCCTTGCCTCAAACCTGAATTACTTGGGTAGCAGGTATAACCTGGCGGATGGGGATACCGTTAATTAAGGAACCTCATAGAGACATGTTGTGTACACAATGCATTATCAGACTGCAGTTCCATTAGATTAAAACCCAGGCGTTAAACACATCCCTTTCTGTAGGAAAAATACCACTCCATCCCCAACATAACAGCCTTTTTGCCGGCGAGGTACTTCAAGGCTTTTAAGTGAAACCCCATACTCATCCTACCACCATTGCATTTTCCTATTCAAGTAGTGGCCTATCTCTGCCAGCTATCAATATATTGTCCCCTTAGTGTTCATCTGGTTTTTTTTATCAGTCTATCTGTATAAAGCAGTTTGGGAATCAGAAATCAGTCCCTCCATTAAGGTTTAGTTTATTCGTATCATTTTCGCCATTAACTGTATACCACATGTGACTGCAACGCCAATTGGCCTAATCTGGGTTAGCCACTACTTCAGAGGAACTTCCTTTCTTTCGGGCATTAGTCCACATTGTACTATTCAGTCCGCTCGGCGAATGATCAACATCCAAACAAGTAAATACAAAGGCGAAATATCACTCCCACCACATCCCATAAATGGTTGGTAGAAACCCGGATTCATTCCATCCGGTCCCGGGGGGATTTATCAGGGAACATATCAAAAAGGGCTTTTTCACCTCTTCACAAGTGAAAGGGGAATTAAGAGACTCATTCTGTGCTGTGTGTGACTCGGGGCTGTATCATATCAAATAAAGGCTGGGCATATCCAGGGAATTTCCCGAACTAAAAACCTCATGAAAGTAATCCATAATAGTTTTGTTCATTTCACTCCCCTCAACCCACACCCCATCCACAGTTTTTAATCTACTAAAAGTATTTTTCTTTCTACGGTCAGAAGCATACCTGTGAAAGAACTTTGTGTTTGCATCTGCCCCCTGTAGCGGTGTGCTTAGGCTCTGCTTCCAGAAAGAATCATCCATTGCTCGAGCTAGTACACCTAATTCGGCTATCCGACGACGAAATTCAGCCAATGATCCGCATTAAAATCCGCATATCCCTTCGATCAGTCGATCTGCGTCATTCTGTAGTATCGCGCTTCAAATATTCTTCCCCCAAATCTAATGAAAACCCACGGGTCCCTCCCACCCCCAGCTATGTGAGTCTCTTCCCGCACAACCTGGAAGGCAGTCGCAACGCCCCAACATTCGTCCCCCCTCCCCATAGCTCTCCTCACCCCACGTCAGACCTTTACATCCCTAACATCAGTGGCGTTAACGCCAAGACATTCAAATCTGAAAACTCCATCGCTCTCCGCCTCCCTCCCTCTGATAGTCATCCCGAATCCCTAGGTACAAAGCCGAATGTCATACTTGCGTGTCATCATATTTAACACTGCACAAGGCGGAGGGGAAAAATCAGGCACGCATAAATAGCTCTTGAGACAGAGCACACTGTTCACACGTCTTTTTTCTATTTCTCCATTTGGAGAAGTTGGTTTACCACTTCTCCAAATATAGTGTAAAAGTTGGAGAATGGAAATAGAATGACTTTTTGTAACAATGATTTTATTAAATTCCAGTCTCCATTTTTTTCCATCTTCAATTCTCTATTTTTTTGAAAAATTCTCCATTTCCTTCCATTTTGAAAAACGCACAAATACGTACTTGGAACCTAACATGAAATGACCTAATAAATATGAGACCAAAAGTAGAAGAAATCTATACAATAAATCGATATAAATATATATATATATAGAGACTGTTCAGGTGTGAACTTCTGTGTTAAGTGTGTAACTTGTGAGACTAATGAGTCCCGTTACATCGGTTGTATGATCAACGGACACGTGCGGAACGAGGTCGCACGCGCCCCCCCATTAGTGCCCCCCCTGGGGGTATTATACTTGGATCGGAGCCCCAAGTGTAGATGGAAGATGTGTGGTTTATCCATCCGCGGATTATATCGCCCAGGTGCCCCCTTATCAAGCTCCGCCGGTCGCTGGGTTCGGATGCGTCTTACATTACAAAATCTGTGGCCAGGGTCCAACGTTGTCACGAAGAGGCGATTCCGTAGCTACTTCGACTCAATTAGCGGTGAGCCTTTCTTACCCGGGAGATTTTGCTCCGCTCTCGACATCAAATCGGGAAAAGTTCCCACCGCGGGCTGCTGATGCTAGTTGAACCCACTCATCGGATCAGTTAGCGCATCCTGAACGCTTGCGAGAGCCAGTTCCTATGTGGGTGAATTTTCGACGCGACCGATTTAGCCGATTTGGAAGTTTCCCCCTGGCTCAATCATATTGAGTAGAGACAGTGAATGTATTGAGACCACACGTTCGGGCCCACTGCCTTCGGTCCGTGATCCGGTTAATTCTAAAACACGGCTCATCTTTCTGAGGTGGACGTTGAGATGTCGTGGAAATTTTTTTAGTCTTTAATTGTTCGATTCCGATTCATCCACTCAGTCCTATATTGATAGATTGTAGGAGCACTCGGAGTTATAACAGCCGGGCCAGTGCGGTGTGGTGTGTGTTATTTCACAGGCAGTAAGTTGAGGCTCTGAGTCTCACTCGGCTTCCCACTTGGCCAAACGAACGATGTCCAAATTTCCATGCCCAGCTTCCGCACAGAGGGGGTCTTTGGCCCCCTTAGGTACTCAAGTATAGGCCTTAAGTAGATTCTTATTGTTGTGTTATTTTTCGGACAAGGGGAATTTGTTTCAGCTTTCAGAAATTATTTTTTTTTTTGTTATTTGATCCCGTCATAATGGTATTGAATTTCACACTGATTTAGTTGGTCGTGCTTTGAATTTAGCCGTTCACTATTCTCGAGGAGAGATTTATGGTGTGATTTAGGTGTAATGAGTCCATTCATAATTAGCTTTCCAGCTGAAGTCTGAATTCACAGTGATAGGTTAGGTTGTAAGTAAGGCACCCACGTTCAAAGGAGTTAGGGTGTTTTTTGTATTTTCACGGCTGATTCTAAGATAACTCCTGTTGTTTAAGGTAAGCAGTATGAGCAACAATTGAGAATACACCTGCACCTGCCATGTGTGATCAACCAACCTGTAAGGTGCATAAATATAACAGAGTGGTCACGCGGTGTGCAACCTCTTCGTTGAAGTGCCTGTGTTTGAAATCTGTTTTCAATGTAATCTGAATCTAACACTGATGATATATAGAATTTCTGTAGTTGAAGTTATTTGATTGAGTTAGTGGTGGTAATATCAATCATTGTAGGGTGTCCTCCTTAGTGCGTGTAGATGACGTCACTTTTCTTAATGTTGATGGTTGCTATCCTGATTTATGTTGTTCTCTAGCAAATGTAAAAATAAAATTTAGCATTTGGAGGTATATCTTCTCTACTTCCTTGTCTAAGTTTCAATGTTGTTGAGGGATCCCATGAACTAGTACGCTCACTGCCCTCTCCTCTAAATCCCTTTGACTATCAGCTTAAGTCGCCATGCTCATGTTTACATCGAGAGTGCTAATTTAGTTGTAATTTTGATTTAGCTGCTATAATTTCCGAATTTAGGTTGAATCCTAGTCTGTGACTTCGCTCGCTGCACAATGTGACTTGGCAGGTGTAACGTGCTTGAGCGCAGCACGCAGTAATAGTTGTACCCGTCTATATATCCAGTGCGATTCAGAGCGTAGTGTGGTTCGGGTTTCATATAGATATTCTGATATCTCACTCGATTTCACATGCAGCGGCTTAACTGATTCATTGAGGCAGTAAGTTGCATCCTCTATGTTCATAATATAATTATTCGTCCCTACCTTAGTTTTGCATTGAGCATTACTTCATATAATTCCATATTAGTGGTGGGTGTTAGGGTAGTATGATAATTAGGTGCCTCTTCATATTAGTTAAGCTAATTTGTAATCTATACATAAGCTTCTACACAGAGGGTAGTGTAGTTTGTCCCCAAGTCTGGTGTAGGGTTGGTGTATTTATATGGTGGCTTTTAATTTCCAAATGTAGTCTCACAATAACGTTGTACATGAGCTATAAGGTTGAGTTACGTTTGCACCCTAATGCTCAAACAATATTGTAACATTTGTCATTCCTTTTTTATACATGGCTATGCATAAAGAAATCTCACGTTGAAGATCGTAGCTCATGGTAGGTGTGTAAACTTGAGATGGTATTATTATAATTGTTGTACTTTCTCATGTTGTGGGTGAGTATGGCTTTGTTTGTGTACCATCCCGTTAGGCGGTATCGTACTGTGGAGTGGTTCGGTACTCTTGGAGTCTATTCACGTGTAATTAACTTGGGGAATTATGCTACGTTCATAGGATTCATTGGACTGGCTTCGTTAGGGTGCACGTTATGATGAAAGTGATTGCATATATTTTTCAGCTCTGTCATGAAATATAACGGCAATTCAGCCATGAAAAATAGCTACATCTAGGGTACAATACAGTTGTTGTCCTCTCACTAACAGTATTCCTCACCTTTATGTTCATTATTTTATACGCTTTATTTTGGTGCTCAGGCGGGACTTCTCAGTTTGCTTGTGCCATGGGGCGCAGGCCCAAATAATATGACCGCTAGCCCGATCTACCTAGGTCCTTGAACCGGGGTAAAGTCGGGGTGCGGATTAGGACACCCGTTTTTCCATACCCCGCCGTTGGTGTGTTTTTGGTGTCGATGTGGAGGATGGAGTATCATCCTGTGTGCTATCGCGGTTACTATACGCCAGGCCAGATCAACACACGGGGAGTCGCCGATAATTACGTTGCAGACACTTGTGGCATCTCTAACCCAGAGGCAAAGGG
>VALG01008285.1:0-14485 GCA_009835305.1 Ipomoea purpurea | reverse complement strand
TGTTTTGGGTGCTCAAACGTGCGAACCATGGTACGTTTTATCCTGGGCAGACCCTAGGGCCACACCGTGGCTCCTAGCACTTTTGGGAGGGTGGCAAATTAAGGTTTTTTAAGATAAGAAAACACTCGCCAACTCGCTACATTTTCTTTCTTCCTTCTTCCTTCTTTTTTCTTGTTTTGGATTATGCTTTTAAGCAAAAAAAAATCCGTCTCTCTCTTTTTATTGTTAATTTGAGAAATTTAATCTAAGGATTATATTTTTTCTTTCGGTTGATATATATTTGCGTATATTTTTCGTTTAGATATACATATATATATAACCGTTTGGGTCCTCATATATATATTTGTGTGGTATATATATTATTTCGGATATATATATCCAATAAATTTTATATATATTCGGTCGTTTGTATATATATATAAATATTATTTTTTACGGATATTAAATCGATTTGGTGGGTTCATTTATCAACCAACAATCTTAAAACCTTATTTCTTTTTTATAATGAAGTCAAATCGGCTGGAGGTCCAAAAGTCGTTTGGATCCGTGAAATGTTGCCGGAAATGGTGCACATTCAAATGGTTGGAACGGCAACGATTTGTTGCCCATTCCGTGGACTGCAGTTGGAGCTAGCAACGTTGGAAATAATATTTCTATGGGAGTTGCAAAGACACACGGATTTGGTGCCCGCGAAACTTTGGTTCACGGAAACCCGGGGTAGACCTGTTGGCTTTTCTTTGTGACACACAATTGGTACCTATCTGTGTTGTCTAGGGATCGGCCTTAAAAAGCCATGAAGGATCCCTATCTGATGGTGTAATGACTACAATGTGCCGTCGAGGGACTATGGTAGTGTTACAAATGACTCAACCGTAATCGGAAGGAAACTTCAAGCGGAAGCTTAGCTTTCAGAGATTATGAAGAAGGAATGCAGAATGTCACTATCTGAGCGAATCGTTCATCCTGGGTGGGGACAAACGGTTTGAGGGACAATTTTTCGCTATTGTTTCAAAATATTTTGGTGGGTATATGGGTTTGGACGGAAGTGAGGCGTCACATACCGACGTACCCCCCGATGTTGCTGCTATGGGCACCACCCCTTCGTGGAGGTGGAACGGTTTTGGGGGTTTGGGCGAGGGAAAATGGATACAAGGCACAGCGCGTTTTTGAAGGACTACTACGAGAATAGTGAATAAGGGAATTTATTTCCAAATGTTAGTTTTTTCCTATTTATTTATTCTTGAATTAAATATTGTAAGTATCCTGTAATGTATTTTATTTGAAATAAAAATTATAAATTTTCCACTGAGTTGAATTTTCGGCGTACATACGAAGTATTTGTTTAGAAATAATGGTCAAATGGGTATGAATAATTCAAATGGGTGTGTGGTGCCATCACGGGAGCATTATGTGGAAATTTGCTTTGTAAAATGCCTTAACGGCCGGGAACGAGATAGTAACGGAGCGTGATTACATGTTGAAAATCCCGTAAGAACTTTTGGTTTCTTGGTTTCATTGTTAGGACGATAGGGATTTTTAAAGGACATCAATTTGTCAAAAATTTGGGGATAACTATATAATCCCGTGAGCGCTCACAGCCTTCTACGTGGGTCTGAATTATAATATTCTAAAGAACGGTATTATATGAGTTTTGGTTCAACTGAGTTTTTTTTGAATACATTTTGGGTTAAATTTTGGGTTTTTGTTAATTGTGTTATAATTAACTTGCATCAAAAATTTTCCAAAATTATACTAGTATATTAATTTGCAGACAAAATTGTGTTTTGCGTGTGACTAAAAATTAGTGCTTTTGTTTAGTAACTAATGGGCAAAGTGTTAATTTTTTAATTTGGCCACTTTGATGAGTTGCAAATTAATATAACACTGTAACAGTGCTATTTTTAAGCAACTAACGTTAAGAGTGCCTAATTAAGGCTTAACTTTTCGGCCATTTCTCTTTGGTGGCTGCACCTTTACGTGGTTGAAAACTTAAGCATTGGCTGCTTTTGATTTAATAGCCCAAAATACAAGGGCTTGGCTAATTCATTTATGCATTGGTTTTTTATATGCTAATCTAACTAGCTTAAAACCTGTTTCGTTATGGCCTGCGTCCTAATTAAATCTTAGCGCGTGGTAAAAAGGTCGTGCCCTACGTGATTACCAACGAAAAGGAGGGATTTTTTTGTTAATTTTTTTTACAATTAACATAAATATTCCTTGTGCTAAGGTAGGCACTGAAATTTATAAAATTAAGCAACCGAATGGTTTGCTAGGACGGCTTTATAAATAAAATAATTGCTTTTGGAAAAATCACGCTTGCGATTTTATACGGAGTGTCATTTGAAAAAAGTGGCTCTCTCTCATGTTGATTGGTTTCGGTGAATCTCTTATGTTCGTTAGTATCTTAGGAGTGGTTCGAAAAATACGTGCGCGCGCTCTTGTTGCGTAGGTGTTTACGATCATGACTTACACTTTGGATGACATTGCTCAATCATGTTTTACACTTTTTACATACTTTTCCTGTTTATTTCCAATGTTTTCATACTCTAAAATTTCTCTTTTCATGAACTATCTTTGACAAATGTGAGGAATAAACGTCCTTATGAAACAAGCTATCACTTTCTTAATACCTTTTTCAAGACATTTGTGTACTCGCGAGGCGTGCTGTCTTAGTGCAGTTGGAAAGAGCAACGGGAATAGACTCTGTTTGAATCTTTGGCCTGAAGAGGAGTCTATTAAACTAAATCTTAAATGATGCACAAATCAGGAAGTATATTTTGCAGTTTCAAAGTTCCTTGAACGCGGGGTATCTGCTGCTCAAACATGCTTGGTGCCTTTTTCCTATATGGAGATCGTGCCTCGGGTCCGTCAAACAAACAATTGAGATCCATTCACTCACAACCCTCGGTGTGAGCGCGTTAGATGTATTAACTTCGCTCATATTCATAGTAAGTATCTTTGTTTATACGCTTTATTTAATTTGATAACTTTGTCAGGATAGCTACGCTTCATCGCGCGCGCACGCCTATGGACCTCCATCCCAGTCTTACAACTTGTGATTAAGGCTATATGGTTTCGGCGGGAAGGTAACAAATCTCGGAAGAGCAGATGTAAGAAGGCTAACCAGATTGATCTCTCGCTTTGCGGCGGTGCGCGACTCGTTTTTCTATCTGACGGAATATCGAGGGCTCACAATCTTCGCACATTCACGCGTGTCTACTCCCAAAAATTGAAGCACGGGAATCGCAAGATGAGCCCTAGTGGGCACTCGAAGCTGAATCGTTGCCCTACACAAACTGACACGGAATATAGTCTGTCTTATCCAATACTAACGCACTTGTGATATTCTTCTAATGAGCAATTTTCTTTATATATAAATGTATTAATTCACACCTACTCTGTGATTGCCTATCATATAAGAATCTCGGCTGAGTCCTTGATCTATTTGTGTCTCTCCTCTCATGTTATATGAGACATGCCTTAAGGGCACAAGGAGTTTAATTTAGTTAATGTCAAATTAACAAAACCTCCTTTCGTTGGTATCAACTTAGCGATCATTAACCTCCCTTAAATATTTGTTACACTGCCCATATAATATTGGGTAATTAGCCACTCACCGACCGGATGCATGAAAATTATTCTCTCAAGCTATATAGATAGTAGAGTATTTAGCTATATAAAAATCCAGCTCATAAATCCTATGACTGTAGTTGCTATTATTCAATATATCCGCACCAAATGTGCTATAAACTTTCTGCGAACAACTACATATTACATAGACGCTTGCGCGCCAGGTCCTATAGATGCTTTCGTATCCTAGATGAGTAGGCAACTAATTAGGCACTCTACTAGTGCTTAATACGCCACTAATTACAGTGTTTTATTGCTCTCTCAAAATGCGAAATAAATTACACTTTCATTAGTACTACAAAAAGCACTATTCAACAAAACACATTTGTGTCTCAAATAACCAATGTGATACTAGTAAACGAATATCTGATTCAAGTCTATTATAAACACAATTAACAAAACAAATTGAGTACGCTAACTATGTATTTTATGCATTTCCCTTCATTATATTATAGTGAGTTTTTGAGTACTCGCAAAAACGTACTGTATTTAATCGCTTTTAGATGAAATATATGTATATTCAACACTTTAAGAAGCTATTGCTGAGTGTCACTCTACGATTTTATTAATCGGTATATCCTGATATGATATTGATCAATAGTTTGAATTTTTATATCTCTCTCTCTCTCTCCCTATGTCTACATGAAACCAGGAACCAAAGTTTCTTTACGTTTGTAATCACGGCTTCGTTGAGAACTATATTATTACCGAGCGAACTAATCTCTCTCTTGCATCTCCTCGCTAATGCTGCGCGTGCGTGCGTATAATGTCACCAGTGCGACCCCATTATTGAATTATTTTTCATGCATTTTGAGTCGCATTATTCTAACAAGATAATATGCGGTTGAAATAACCGCACTATTCATCTCTCGCTGATGTGAGGAGTAATAGAATTTTGATTTCTAGACATAATATGAATTATTACTCGCTCATAGAACACGTAATCCTACAATAAATTTATATTCTATATATTTATATATAAATATATACTAAGTGGTATAAGCATACGATTTGTGCGGAGAAAATTTATGTGCTTTAATTCCTAGTGTCGTAGCGCTCGTCCTTTCAACCCGAGGTTGGTGTCCTTAATCTAATCTCAGCCCGCTCCTTCGCACCGTAGGACAGTAGTCACTTCCATAGACGAGGCCATATTAAATCATGCTGGTGCCGTTGAAGTTTCTTCTTCGATGTTAGCTTGACACTCTACTTCGTACAATCCATACTACACAATTGGTAGAGCTTTAGACTATTTATCGAGTGTCGCGGTGTAGTGCCGAATCGCCTACTACTATCACATATTCAATTACTTTACTCATTATCTATCTTTTGGAAAGCTTTAAGCTTTCGGCTTTGCGAGCGTTCCTTTACGGGTTGTGTGAGAACTAGAGCCACTAATGTTGTCAGGCTAGTGACCTCATATAGTCGATTCACTCATACGGACGAATGACTGCATTACAGACATCATATATTCTCTCGAATCTGATTCTACTGCGAGGTGCTCTTTTAAAGCCGATCCACTAAGTGAGTATGCTGTGCCAAATCTACGGATCTAATGTTGTAAGTTTGGATGAGGTATCACTAATTCCGAGAAGGTCTTCCATTACGAGAAGTGTCTACCTCGGGTTCGTAGTTTGATACCAAAATGTGTATATCGCGGAAGCTCCACATCCATTCGTTGTGTCTTTGCAACCTCCTCCACCTAGAATGCTATATTTTCACCTCGCGTATTATATATATATATTGTCTGCACTCAACTTTCTATGGTGCCTCTCAGCGGAAAACTATTCGCTGACATTGAGTGGTTTTCAGGAGAACAATAAACGTTCGTGCGTTGTCGTTTTTCCAAGGCCATTCAGGAGCCGTAGGCTTTGGATCCTCTCTTTTAAGGATGTTGGCACCATGCTCTGCTCGCGCGGCGCAACATTTTCCGTACTATTGAAATTTACATCACGCTGTTTCTCTATCTGGACTCCAATCGCTATTGTCTTTTTATATAATTATGATAAAAAACACAATACAAAATATATGAATATGAATATATATGATCCTATGATATATTGAAATTGATATGCGATTCGCGACTCAGAGGTTTTAATAATCCGTTATAGAGATAATATATGTGTGTATATATTATTATATACAACACGACGAGATAATATTGATTACTATTTTTGTGGCTGGTCAGTTGATAAGTATATATATATATATGCATTCGAGCACTACTGTGTCTGGAAGCTATTTACATCAATATGATTTGATCCTTTCTATTAGTTTAATTGCGATCTCCAGAAACGGGATTAAACTTTATATATTCTGATTTGTGATCTACTCGTATACAAGATATACCAATATATTATCATAAATTCCTAAAAAGAAAATAGTGTGTAGAGGTATGGTTTATTCTATTCTCCTCTCATTATATCAAACCATTCAAGACACTCTCAAAAGGAGAACAAATTGTGCAGACTCGCGATAGTGTCTCTCTTGCCTTTTAGAAGAAATATTCGCACATAGGAGAGATATATATGTAATATATTATATATATTTTGTGTATATTATGTGTTATGTTTATATAGTGTTATATAATATATTCGAGGAAGAAAGAATATATGTTACGATGTTATTCTCTATAAGACAGAAATGTGGAGGCACGGTATTCTCCTTTTAAAACGCGCCTAATATTCTTGACGATCCTTATTCCTAAGGTATACTGTACGGTGCGAGCTGTTTGTCTGGGGACGAATCTTTATAAGCTCTCTCCATAAGAAACGTATCGTTTGTGATGGTTCTGGACGTGTGAGCACCCAAAACCAGGGCCCGGGAAACAAAATATGAAGGCTCACACAAGTAAAAGGTGTGTCTAAACACTGATGTTTCTCTCTCAAAAGAACACTGGGTAAAGTATAAGCTTTATATTAGCCATGTTATTTATTGGAGGTACAGGCTATATAAGTGAGAAACATAATTATAATTTCACTTGTCATTCTTTGTTTGTTTTATTGTATAGATTTACTACCACTCTGCCGTATAATATAGAAGAATACAAAGAATTAAGAAATTCTGGCACCTCTCTACCCCTTCTATACTTTGTTTCAACTTAATTATATTACGAGGGAGAGTGTGATAGGATTAAGTTGATAATAGTGTCCTTTTTATACATTATTATGGCCTCACATTTTATATAAAGGCGAAAATATTCTACTAAATGACTTAAACTCTACAAACTTCTTAGTAACAAGTCCACCAATTTAGAACTAAAATAGAGAGTAGAGTATGATATATACAAATTATAAAAAAATATCTAAATCAATGCTACACTTATGATAATTCCATTGAAGTTAACAGCTAGAATTATATACACAGTTCACAAAAAAGTGTGTGTTATATGTTTTCTTTTTAGGTGTGTATATATATCTGTGTGTGTGCCAGCACTAAGTATTCTTTATACGTGGCGGTGGCAAGGAGTTAATGTGGTGTGAGTCCGATAACTGCACCATTTATACCCACATGCACATTAACCTCCATCCTATAGAATGAGTGCCATCAACAAAGGTTTTTCTACCTTCCTAGTGGATCGTGTTGTGCTCGTGAGAATAAATATCGATATATTTAATATGTCCTATCATCCCGCACTGGGTTTTTGTGTTGACTGGCCTAATATCTCTACGAGTAGCATTCACGGCGCCCTTGATCCATAGGCCTTTACTTATTTCCTATAATTCTCTATAATCGATTATATTATGATTTTGCTAACATAATCATCACCCCCTTATCGTTGCAAGAGAGAGTTCTTTGCTAATATCTCAAATTCGGGATAAGTTTATAATATATAGCTTCTATGTCTCACTAATAATTAGTGAGTGAGTGACAAATATATATCCTATCTATATATTTATATATATATCTCTCCAATGTACCAATTGGCTGAGTGTCTCTAATATCCTATTTCTCTTCAATCATTCTATTATATATTATTCCAATATATACTACAAATGGATCTCTCAACATAATTTGAATTATTCATGATACTCAGTATTCACCATTAATCAGTATTTTGATTATCTTATTTTTTACGCATCGCGCATATTAAGAACTGGCGAATACAGAATATCCCAATTCTTCTTTCAGTATATCTCTACTACGAGAAGAATGAGAACCTCCCGAATTCATTTCAATGTGTGAGATACGAATCCCATATACTTGAGAAGTGTGAAACCCTCTCTCACACACCAACTTAGTAATAAGTTATTACCCATCTCTAAACAATAGCTCCCACAATCTATCAATATTGTCAATATCTTCTTTTGCTATTGAATTTTTTATATTCGCACTCTCAATAGTATTATATCGCTTTAATTACATATTTTAATTTTTAATGATAAATGTACATATATATACCTGCCGAAATATCCGGCCAGATGTTGAAGTCTCGCTAAATTCTTAAACAGACAGATTTTGAAGAAGTGTGTGCCTGCAAAAGTGACTTATATATATTAGATTGAATATATTCCAGATCAAACATATATATAGATTATATATTACTATTTATGAGATATATATATATTCCAAAAATACAACTATAAACAATTCTATAATCAGCCAAACAACAAACATGGGTCCATATATGTATACTATAATATAATATATTCAAAAAGCGCTACAAGTATCTCTATACTCCTGCGTACTCCTGACTTATCTCTCTCGCTCTGGCGTGTCTCTCATACATACCCTCAAGACTCTATAGTGTGACATCAGTGCATTCGAGATAACGGAGAGGAGAACACGGAGTGACAAAGCAAATCCTCTCCCACCATCCTTCATTCGCCACGCAAACTCTTAAAACACAGTAGAACGAGGTAGATATATAGATGACTCAACATTATATGAGCGAACATTAGTCTCTAAATCCAGGATATATGTGTGCGCGTACGTTGCGTCTTTCTTTTCTATTTGCGGTATTCCGTCGTGCATCTCACATCTCTGTACATCTAACATTCTCACAGCAACTCCCTATATCCTAGTGCGTGCGTGCGCTGGTGCTGTGCGTGTATGTAAATTGTTTATAAATGTCGACGAATCACCCTCAACAAAAACACGATTACTGCTCTCTCATGTCTTATTAGCGTCTCCTTCCTCCAGACACAGTATTTAGTAGTGTTATAAAACACTTTAATGGGCGGACTGAGATGTGATAATCTCTTCCAAATATGGTGTGATATCTCCTATCTCTGAGCGTCATATTATCGGACGCCTCTACAAATCACCTCATATATATATGTACCTATATATGTCTCTCGAGAGTTTGTACAGTTATGAGGTCGATATTTAGTGTGCAGATTCATGTGTGGAGATTATCGTCGTATCTCATGCAAATGTTAATACCCATATATCTCACGTGTAAATATGAGAAGCCAACAGAGATAATAGTCGAACTGCTTGTATTTGCTCTCATCGCAGCACCAAGTGTTTTTCCTTTAAAAACTTCGAGAGATAATATAAGTGAATCCCTGACTCAGTATATGAATATAAATGTCTCTCACAGATTATCTCTTCTCCAGCCTCTCTCTCAAATAAAGCATATATTGATCCGCCTCAAAATTCCGGTCATTCGGGAGTTAGGTCCATTGCATCAAATCACTAACTTGCATATTTTCGTTAGGAAGTAGACACTGGGAAGACTGATATGAATGGGTTTCTGTCCTGGTATCCCATGGGGATGCTTCCAGATTCGAGTCCCACAGCCATTGCCAATCCTACGATAACACCCTTCTCGTAACAAACTTTTGCTCCCTCAGGATGATTGATACGCAACAGAAACTGGGTTTTGCGCCAAGATATCCTAAGAAAAGTCACACTCTTTTGGGAAATAATAACGAGACTTGAAGATACGAGGGATTTACCAAAGAATTAGGATTTGAAAGTAGCCTCCAGCCCAATATTAAACTTTGTTAGGCACTTAAATCCCAACCCACCTTTAACTTTCGGACCACACATTCCGTTCCCAAGCCATCCACCTTATACCTTCTGCCCGATTAAGCACTAGGGTGTAAGTATCTTTCCCTAATATAATATATTATATATTGGTATTAATTAAGGTGGGTTTTGTTGGTGAAACGTTTGGAAAGAGTAAGTCAATTAGTGACTTAATGTGTTAGGCCAACTCCAGGATATTCACTTAAGCCTTAACTGAATATCTGTCTATATTGATAGCATTGTAGGTTTCTAAGGTAAAGAGTCCTCCCACAGCTCCCGGTATTGGGAGGGATACACGCACCATCTATTCGGCGGAGAGAAGGTGGTTAGACAAAATCTAGGCCTTTATTCTGCAGGTTTACCAATCTTCGTTGCATTACCAACGACTATTGACTGGAGATTATTTTCGGGCGGATCCTAAAGCCTTCCGCTATTAGACAGGCAGTTAACTCGTATATTTTCAGTTTGTGGTTACTGTGTTAGTAAAATTACTTGTACTAACATTTGGTATCAAGCCCTACAAATCTCTGTTCTGTTGTGTGTACTTATTAATACAAAAAAATCTTTTTTTGAAATTTTGTGCTGAATGGATTTGAGACTTATTTTGATTTGAATCAAAATTTACATCCAGGTAATGACTGGATGAATTTATTTATTCTTGCATTAAATCATTTTTTTTTCTTTCGCAATGAATTTGTGACCACGAACATAACTGGCATATCGCTTCTATTTGAGTGAGTGGTCTCGGGTAGAGACAGTTTTCTGGACATTGTGAGACGTCGGTGCAGCTTGAGCGGCGATTCCGAGTCGACACATTGCGTCTTCAGTGCTGCTGGTCGCTTTTGGAGTGGTGGCATCGCTTTGGTTCTCGTGCGTGGTGAGAGGACACCGCCATGGACGCAGCATCATGCTGTTGGTGGACACAGATTCATGTGAAGGGTACGAACGTGATTCCCTGCCGGTCGGGGTTGGCAACGTTTTTCCCTCCGGTCGCCGGTTTGCCATGAGAAACGGCGAGAGATGGGAGGAAATTTGGAGGCGGGGCTGGTGTCCCGCGGCAACGCGCAGAGAGATGCTGCGACGAAGACAGACGGCGGAGGTGCGCTGGGTCCCGGCTTGTCACTGCTGTCTCTCTCATTAAGGTCGCACTAGCTCCGGCCATCTCTGTCTCTCTCCGATCGCTGCTCCTCAAGATCAGGCGGCGCTGGTTCCGCAGAACAGAGAGTTACGAAGAAGATGGATGCACGACTGTACTGGTATGTCTCCTATTTACATTCAATTATACTTTATTTTACCATATATTAATATTACCTTACTTAATAATATTTATATTTTATATAATTAATTTAGTAAATGGTAATTATTTAGTTTAATATTACCATATTAATATTACTTTAATTAATATTGTAAATGAATTTGGGTAAAATGGTAAATAATTAAGTAATTTGCTTAATTTTGAATAATAATGCCCTTTAGTTATTCTTTTAAATTTGACATTTATAATTTTCAATTTGAGTTCAGATTATTGTGACATTATTTGTGATGAATTATTGTTATTATAATAATTCTTGTTACAATTAAATAAATTATTATTTCATTTTTTTGTGGCAAAATATGAATTTTGAATTTGCTATTTGAATTTTAATTTAATATGAGAGTTGTATTAATGTCTTTAGTTTCTCTCAATTTGCATTTATTATTCACAATTAAATTATTATTCAATTTTTGAGCAAATATTAAGTATTAAATTGTACTTGGAATTTAATTTAATATTTGATGTGGCATATATTAAATTTGCTTGAATTATTGCAATTATTAGTTATTTATGAGTTAATAATATATTAATTTGCAAAATCCAAACATGCTTTGTATTATTTTTAAATTATTTTATATAAGTTTTACATTAGAAATATATTAAGATTGGATAATAGCATTATTTATGATCATAGTCTTCATATTAAATTATCATTCCCAATTTTGAATCCTTAGGGCAAATTTGGACAATATAGCCTTATTAAGGTTAAGTTTGTTTGATTTCTCATTTAATTTTGAGCATATTTTAGTTCCTAATTTTTTCATTTGGGACTTTTTAAATATCCTGAATGAATAAGCATATCGTATCAGACCTTATATTGGTCAGTATGGATCCTATTATTATTTGATTGATATGATATTTTAAATTATATAATTGTAGTCACTTTTATTTGGATTAATAACATGTCTAGTTAGCTTTCTAATTTACTTAAACATACCGCATTCTGTAACGGTATTTAATCGTTGGGGGTGATAATATAATGTTTGCATCTATTTTTCATCATTAGAACATTTATCATTCATGTTATTAATTAATCTTGGGACACTAGGTTTATGGGCCTGACTTAAGCAATTTTGTGATTAATAATTATTATCATGGCGTGGATTTTGAGTACCAATTAAGGGAGTTTCTAACGATTTACAATTAACCATTTTTGAAGTCATTAAGACTTACAATTATTGTTTTGGGCCATATAAAACGAATTTACTATATTAAGTTAATTATTTTTAATCTATTAATAGTTGTAAGGGCCTTAACAATAATATTGGATTTTTCTTAATTGGTAAGCAACTGTACATTAGTTATTGTTGCCTTTACATTCTATTTTGGTAATTTGATATACCTCATTTTAGTCTCTCATTACTAGTCTTGATTAATATTATGTGGTAAAATTGGAGATTAGTATTTAAGCATCCCTTAATTACAAGTTTTATTAGTTTATTTTGTGGTTATTGTTAATTTACATTAATGATTACTGTTATATTAAGTTGGGAGGGCTAATCTCATTTATTATCTTTTATAATATTATCATTCATGGTAATCTACTATAATTTGGTACATTTGGTAAGATTAATCTATGTCACTTTTATTTTTCCATTATTATTAATAATGGTAATTTAAGTGTTACCATTAAACTTGTTACGTACCATTGGGGCGATTCAACTAAAACTTCCGTGAAGGATGAGAGGATTTTGGAGGCTTTTCTTTCGCTATCGCTGTTTAGTGCTATCATAGATGCAGTTTGCATCATTAAGGTACGCAAATCATTAATTACGCAGTGTTATTATTATTGGTAACTACTGTTATAGGCTGTTAACCATTTTGGAACTAGTCACATTTGATCCTAATTAATATGAAACATTTAAATATGTATTACCATGTTTTTGTCATTATTAGAAATGTTCAAGTGATTATAATGCTCCTTATTACATTAATATTTTAATTAATGATTTAACATTATTTTTTATGGGTATTAATTTTCATGAATTGTTTCCAAATTGATTTATGGTGACAATTATTTTCGGACCTTAAGTTTTTATACATTTGTAAATTAATCCAAAAAATGTTTTTAAATTTAACAATTTTAACTAATTGTTTATTTTTTCATATTTATTTCTGACAAATTAAACCATAACACTATTATTATGCTATTTATTCCTTTTTTGTTTAGTTTAGCGATTTTTCTTTGCCATTAATAATATTATTAATTGAAGTTTTGGAGATTGATTTATTAATCAAATTCAGATTTTGGAAAACAGTTTCTTGGCAACATCAACATAATTTATTTAGTTTTGAATTATGATTTTAGATGTCATTGCCCACATTTAGTTAATTATGAATAATTGAATACACCATTGCGTTTTTTTCATTACTCTTTAAATTGTTTTATGCATTCAATCATCATTAGTGCATAATATTAAGTTTAATTATGCCAATTATGATGTGAGATTTTATTTACGGAATAAAACATATACTTATGGCTTGATATTGTGAATTCAACATGTTTCTCACAAAATTGATTTATGCCATTAAAATTTTTTCACGTGGGCTTATAGTTTTTAACCTTTCAAAGTATATATCTATTACATTATTATTCAAATTTTAATTCTTTTGGTTAGAAATCATACTAGTTTTTGATATTAATTGTATACTTTGAGGTTATTGCTTCATATTTAAAAATTTGTTTTTGGTTTTATGCAATTTAATTTAGAAATATATTGAGTTTAAAATGTTGATTTTATGGCATACTGTCCACCGCATAATATTCTGTTTTTTTTAATATTATGCAATTTTATTATGGCCTTTAGAAATGCATACTTTAGGATGTAAATATATTAGTTCCTTATTCAGGGCCGCCCTGCCCTTGCCCAGGGCCCATCCTACCTCTTATATATATAGTATATATATGTATTGAGTATAAGTAATTTATATACATATGTTTTATAGTAAGGTGAATTAGCTTGGTTGGTAAGATACTTGAATTTTAACCTCATTTATTTAATCAAAGACCGGTGATCGAATCATTCCCTTTACATTTTAGAATTCCTCAAATTTACTTCTTTGCTTATATTCTAATGTATATTTTAAAAATTTACTTTTATTGATTTTTTGTGTTTAATAAAGAGTAGTATTTTTAATGTAATTTTTAAATATATAAATGTTGATATATCTATACTAAACATATTATGAAATTTTTTTTATATTAAATTTATAAATTTTTATATTAAATTTATAATGTAGTTTCTAAATTTATAAATTTTTATATACTTATATTAAAAAAAACTCCAATCAACTCATGTTAACCAAACAAGACACCTAAAGATAGGACGTAGGGGGTTATATGATATATTTTGAGATTGAATTATAAAAAAAATAAAATTAAAAGATAATTTACTCCGTACCTTTTTATGAATATCTAACCAATATAATATAGAAGTTTCTATCATGTGTCACTGTATTCAAATTATTCTTAAAAAAAATTAAAATGTATCTATTTAAAAGAAAAAATATTTATAAAAATCATATAAATAAAATAGAAGATGTGTGATTTATAATATGCTTTATGTT
>VALG01008282.1:0-14153 GCA_009835305.1 Ipomoea purpurea | reverse complement strand
AGCGACGAAACTGGCTTGACGAGGGAGGTCTTCCGTATATTTCCTGCGTCATTACATTTCAATGAAGTGGCGATGTGCTGCCTCGGGTTGCCCTTTTCCATCAAAACTGCTAGAACTTGGGAGGTTGATAGCCCAGGGCATTTTCATTTCTTCAATTCTCTGAGTGTATGGCTTAGTGTAAGTATATGAAGATTGTGTTCCCTCGAGCTTCCCTTTAATTGCTCCCATGATGTAGTCGTTCAACTGCTTGACATGTATCATGCCCTCAGAAATTGGAATACTTTTCTCAGCAAGTGGTGGACGAGAGATTTTCTCTTCCATTCTTGGCCTACTTGATGACGCGGTGACTCGACATCAATCTCAATCTTCTTGGGTTTGAGGCTGCTTCCCGGAAGCCGACTTGTTCGCCGTTTCTTCCACTTTCCACCTTTTCACTAAGCTCATTGATTCTCGTTTCTTGGTTATGCATAAACGTAGTTATCCCCTCAAGACTTTGGCGATGTTGGCTAGTTGTTCCTCCACCGAAGCGCGGTTCGTTGTCCATAGGGGCATGATTGTGTATATGTGATTTCCATTCCGGTGAGTTCTCTGTGAGGAAGTGATGACTGTGGTGAGCTTCCATTGCTCGGAGTTTTATTCAGCGGAAGTAGGACTCGCAGGACTTCTTGTTTGTTTGGAGCTCTTCACTTGTAGGATTCTTGTTGTTAGGAGCTCCTTCGCTCGAAGGATTCTGCTGCCAACAACCTCCATTGTAGTGGACACCCCTTATTACGTATAGCTCTACGTGGCATGGTGGAGCTTCTGTCAATCCTCGAATGATGTGGCGAGCGATGTCCTGGGGGCCCGTGCAGCTGCACTCATAGGTTCCTTAACTCGGCTTCGAGTCATTGCTCCTTCCACGTTTTGGCTATCACCGGAACCGGCCACGGATGATGCCTTGGAGCGGGTTTAGAGCGTAGGTCATTTTGGAGGGAGGGATTTCTTTGATGCCATTTTTGGATTCCTTCATATTAGAGCCCGCGAATGAAAGTAAGAGATGAGAGGCAGAGTGGTCCACTGGGCGTGCCAAAATCTGTAAACACAAAAAAAAAAAAAAGAAGCAAACTTTGGTAATATATTAAACAAATCCTTCGTACAGTGTATGTATAATTTAATGCAGGTACAAAATCTCTGTCTAGTCCTCTGATTCTTCACTGACGTTATCTATGGAAGCCTCCGGGATTCAAAAACGTAGCCTCCGGGATTTAAGTGGCGCGTGCCTCTGGGATTTAAGCGCGTAGCTTCCGGGATTCAATTGACGTCATTCCAACAACGAGCGTCAAGAATCTAGAAGTAATCAACCCTGAAATGGATTCAAAATTGCCTGCAAAATCAACAAAAATGCCTTCAAATCTTCAAGCGTTCTTCAATGCCTTCAAGCTCTTCAGAATACTCTTAATTCCTAAAACCTTCAAGTTGTTCAATTCCTTCAAGCTCTAAGCCTTCAAGTTCTTCAAGCTTTCATGTGTGTTTTGGAATGAAAATGAAGGCTCTATTTATACTTAGAAGCCTTAACCCAAACATTCCTCAACCAACTCCCCTTTTTAGTTAACTAATTAATTAATTAATTAATTAGGAAAATGAACCTTCTCAAGATCAAGTCCAGGTTCATTATTGTATAATTAAATTCAAATTCAAATTCAAATTAAATTATAATTACTTAATTCAAATATAATAAAATTGTATTATATTTAAATTATAACTATAATTCAAATTCAAATATGAAATGGGCTCGAACCAATTAATTAATTAAATTCTATGGCCCAAATCAAATTTAATTGGGCTAATTAAATTTAAATTAATTTTCCATGACCAATTAAATCAAAGATTGGGCCAATCATCAAATCTCAACATTGGCCCAATAACACTTTAATCGGTTCCATTATCGGGTTCAAATTTTCCGGTGTCTACAATTTCAATTTAGAGAAGTTTTCTATTATCCTCTTTTCTTATTTTCTCTATGCTTTCAATTACTCTTTTAATATTGTTTATCTATTGTTATATTATGGTACTAAGTGATTTTGGACTAGGATTGTTTGATTTCTTGCTATGATGCTAATTTGAGTTGTATTGCTAAAGGGGATTTTTGGGTGATCTAGGGTTGTTTTGTGAAATGGGTTTGTTGAGAAATTTGGTGTATGATTGTTGGATCCCAATTTATATGCTGATTTGGAGTGTGTTTGTTGCTATGAGATTAGACTTGTACACTAGCCACACATTACACACTTAATGCCAATAACGAGATATTTCGGGTATTAAAGGAGAAATTTATGCCTTGTGTTCTTGCTTGGGCAACTTGTGTTGAATTGCACGGAGAGTGGAGTTTAAGGTTAGGTTGCAAGTCCAAATAGATACGAGAGTGGCATTCGATCACTTTTGTGCATCTACTTACCCTATGCCTTGTTTAATTCCCTAATCTTTAGTACAATATTTGGGCATCTTAGCTTGAATCACCAAGTCCCGGTCCTTTGTTTACTTGTCTTTATTTGTTATTGTTAATCATATCAAACCCATCTTTATCGATAGGCTTAGCTTCTTAAAAGGGTATTTTAGCTTGGTTTAACTCACTTAATCAATTATCCTAACATACAAGAGTCATCTCAGTGAACGAATATTAAATTATATACTGTGAATTTGATACTTGGCATGGATGGTGTGAACAAATGTCCTATCAAATTTGGCGCCTTTGCCGGGGGATGCTTGGTTTTGATTGTTTTGTGGTAGTTAACATTAGTGATGACTATTCTAGGAGACTAGATCATTTTTTCTATTTTTATTTTCTTTTTATTTGCCTTATGTGCTCAAGTGCTAATTGCTCAAATATGTATGGTATGAGTTTCAAGGGCTCCTTACCACCATTCCAAATTCATCCCCATGGATATGAAATGAATTGGAATTTTGAACCAAACATATGGAGGAATGGCACAACAAGAACCACATCTCAACCTTGCTACATGAGTCAAGAACCTTTTCAAGGAGGCACACCATCATTTACAATGCCACAACCTTTATGGTGCACCATTTGGGGAGGAGCACATGATGCCGAAAATTGCTATACATATGCTCCTAACTACCAACATTTGTGCCAATTTCAAGATCCCTCTTACCAAGAGCCTCAACAAGGATTTCAATCCATTGATCAAGAGCCCGATATGATGCAAAACGGCGTCGTTTCATTTTTTTTTTTTAATTTCGCTCCCAATGTTTGGCGGTTAACTTTCCTTTTAAAAAATCTCATGTTCAAAAATTACATAATGTTATACATGAATGTACATAATTGTATACCATGATGTACATAATTCTATAACAAAATATACATACTGTTTTTTAAAAGATAATACACATAATCTAACATAATACATATTAAACATAAACTTTAACATAATACACATCAACTCTTAACATAATACACAAAAATTTCCTGATTCGGATGTAACAATTGTATAAAAAATGTACATAATTGTATAAAAAATATACATAATAAAAATTACATAATTGTATGAACAAATATACATAATCACGGCAACTTCCTACGCGCCTCTCAAAACGACGTCGTTTTGGGAGGCGCGCGACGCACAGTGCTATGCGCGCCATGGTGTAGGGTATAACGATTGAATAATAATGCCCTTTGGTTTTTCCTTTCTTTTTGGCATTAAAAATTTTAATTGAGATCAATTATGGCATTATTTGTGATTGAATTATTGTCATTATTAGTACAACTACAGTAATCTCATCACAGTTAAATTATTATTCAATTTTGATCAAATATTCAGTATTGAATTTGCTACTTGAATTATAATTTAATATTGAGGTGCATATTAAATTGTCTGAATTATTGCAATTTATTTAGGATGTATGAGTTAATATTATTAATATGCAAAATCCAAGCATGCTTTGTAATATTCATAAATTATTTGATTATAATTGTACATTTAGAAAAAACATATATTAAGTTGGATATAACATATTATTAACTCATAGTCTTTATGTTAAATTTTATTCATTTTTGGATCCTTAGGCTAATTTTGGATATTATAACCTATTAAGACAGCTTGTGTTGGTTTTCATTTAAATATTGAGCATATTTTAGTCCTATTTTCACATTGGGACTTTAAGAGGGCGTTTGGTTGAAGGGAATTTAAATTCCCTTCCCACTTAACCCCTAATTCCCACCTAATTCCAAGGGCCAAAAAATTCCTTTGTGGTTGAAAGGAATTGCAATTCCCAATTTTCATGGAATAAAATCTCATGTCCTCCCCCGCCGGGGATTTAAGTCCTGAGATTTTAGGAAGAAAAAAAGATTGTGATTAGTAAAATTACCCTTCATTTTTTAACGTAAAATTAATTCCTAACAACAACCATGGACATTTTTGACTTTATACTACTTATTCCCTTTCAATTCTCATGTATACCAAACATTGGAATTGAAATTTCCAGTAATTCTATCCCGTAAACCAAACATTGGAATTGAAATTCCCAGTAATTCTATTCCCGTAAACCAAACACTGGAATTTAAATTCACACTTTATTCCAGTAATTCTCTCCCATGAAATTGTAATTCCTTTCCCACGTAATTCCCCCACTCCAACCAAACGCCCTGTAAAACCTATTTTGAACAAGCTGTTTGGGACCTATCTTGGGTATGTTAAGTTTTAATGTTTTCCAAAAATGTTTTAAAGGCTTACAGTTTCAGCAATTGCTTTTCCATGTTAAATCTCCTAATTGCTTATATATTATGTGATTATTCATTGCAATTTCATAATTTTGCAACTTTGTCATAATTCGATAATATTTTTAATTATGGAGTATAATTTTGAATAACAATTTGGAAAATGCATATGTTTATGGCAATTGAATATTATTTTCCATTTCAATCTTGTCATAATGATTTAGATTATGATGTTAAGAATCATATTTTGAAATTCATTTGAATTCGCTTGTCCAAAATTTTAATGGTAATAATGATGATATAATGTAACATTTAATAATGATGATGATTATCATTATGGGAGAAGTGTCAAATATGCTCATGTACTATTGTGAAGTGCTCAATTTTCCACCATGAACTAATTTAAGGCTAATTATCCACACTTACTACTAAATTTGTTCAATTAATTAATTTTTTTTTTTTTTTTTTTTTTGCAGGTAATTGACTTTTTTTTTTGCAGGTTACCAATTCAATTATTAAAAAAATAATTTCAAAATAATTTAAATATTATTAAAAAAAAAAAAAAAAGAATAACAGCCACCGCTGGACAGCCGGTGGCTGTATTCTTTTTTATTTTATTTTATTTTATTTTATTTATTTATTTTAATAATTAAATAGGTAACATGTTATTAACTTGTTAAAAAAGTCAATTGAACAAATTTAACTCGTAGATGAACCTATTTGACACTTAATTTAGTTCGGGGTGAAAATTGAGCACTTTGCAGTAGTAGATGGACCTATTTGACACTTGTGCCAATCATTAATATAATTAAATGTTGTTCGGTTACAATTAAGAAAATTGATTATTCTATTATTACTGTTATGTAATAATTGTTAGAATTATTACAGTAATAATGATTATTGGTTTTTGAATCAATGAATCAATGTTTTGTGTCGTTACTATCATCGTTTGTTTTGGATTTTGATAGTATGATTTGAAATCATAATTTTGAAACCGTTTCATTCTTGATCCAAACCATATGTGTTAATAATGATAAGGGGTTTTGTGAAAATTTAATTTGTAAATGGCAACATATCATATGGTTTTGAAATGGTTAGAATTTACAATTTTAAGCTAATTCTCATAAAGTTTACTATATGCATTGGTAATTTAGTATTGGGTACAAGTTAAAACTTTTCAAATTTTATAATCCTTTCAAGTTTTGGATTTAAGTTTTTTTTTTTTTGAATAATAATTTTAAAGCTCATTTTAAATTGTTATTATAGTGTACAATTTATTTGGATATGAGCATATTAAATTTCACACATAATTGTTCACTAGCATAACATTATATTTTAGTTATGTGAATTTAATTATGTATTTGGAATTGCATAAGTTAGGAATTATAATAATTTCTTGTTAAGGTAAACTTTGTGTGTGGAATAATAAACGGTAGTGCATTATGTTTAAGCACCTTTAGACCGTTTAGAATGTTTACTGAGATTAAAAGTCTTTCCATAGGTGAAATATTAAAGATTTGGAAAGATTGCTCGTCAATTATGCCTTTAGTGTGAGTAAACATGATCCGGTGAAAAGTTTCTCGGGAAGGGGCCAATGTGCTACTAGTTCCCATGAAACATTACTCTGTCTAAGGAATTGGTTATTTTTAGTAATGCTCTGTCCCAACCAACTTCCCTGGGAGTATACTTGGAATTGTTTATCATATTGCGGCATATACTGTTTTTAGGCTTTAAAGTTGATGCATAAGATATTAAGAAAATCGTTAGCGATCTTATAATTTTGATTAATTAAGAAGTTGCCACGGTATCTTTAATTGAAATTTTGTGAGATCACATACCGTCGTAGACGTATTGATTGTGATTAATTATATGATATAATTAAATTTAGCCAACAGTCAATTTTGTTATATTTATATAATTAATAATTAATTAGGGTAAAAACAACAAACTATGATCGTAATTTAGTCCATAGGCAATTATGTATAAGAATATAGTTTTTGTGAGTTTTATCATTACAGATAGGAAAGTCGATTTATTTAACATATGGTTATAATATAAATAAATTGGCGTTTTCTATCATAAAGTTATGATATATGTACATATTCAAAGAGTATTTTTATGTGTACATTTTGTGGTATTAGTCTAGTTTCTTTTATGTGTATTTATTATGCATGAAAATTTTTTGGATTAATAGCTTGATACATTAATATTCTTTTGTGTACAAATATAAAGTGATCAATACAATTTCATAACTGAAATTATTAAGTTATTTTGATCACTTTGTGACTAATTACATAAAGTATAATAAAGTCTACCCCAAGAATTTTATTATATTAATGTAAATAGTCAAGATAAAATATGAAATCATATTTCTTAATTTACCACATGGATTAAGAAAAGAAACATGGTTTGATAGTTTTATCATAAAGTTGTAGATGGATCTAATTTAATAAAACTTTAGCCCCACATACAAGTTTTATGTCACTAGATTCTTCTATCCATTTGATAATAATTTTATCATAAAGTTTTAGTTGAGTCTAATTGAACAAAACTTTAGCCCACATGCAAGTTTTGTGTCACTAGATTCTTCTATTTGATTATCATAAAGTCTCAGTTGAATCTAATTGAATAAATCTTTAGCATACATGCAAGTTTTATGTCACTGGATTCTTCTTTAAATTGATGATCAAGATAAAATTTTATCATACCAATTTTTAGAATTTAAAACTTTAAAGCCAGTTATAATTCTATGTCACATGAGTTGCATTGGCAACACATGTATTTTGTTAAACTCCAAAACTTTAGTAACTTGAAATTGTTACTGTATGTGGCTTACTTGCTTTTTTCAGCCCAACCACAGTAGAGCTTTTGAATTTGGACATGATATATTTTTGGATCCTTATGTTGAAATTGTACATATCTAGCCAAATTTCAACTAAAGCAATTTAATTTGTTTAAGTAGTTGGAAATTGTGTCTGTTACATGTACATATTTAGCATGTCCAACTATGGTGGGGAATTATAATCCTTGTTAAATTTGTTGGACTTGCTGATCATTAGTGTGTATATCATTTATCCTCAAGAATAAATTTATTAGTGGGAGTAATGGTTTGATCAGTGGGAGTGATCACTTACAAGATCAATAAGATGCCCCGTTTGATCAGTGGGAGTGATCATTTGGAAAGATCATTAAAGATGTCCCACTTCAAGATTGCTCAAGGATAAGACATACACCTTGCCTTGTTATTATAAAATAAATAGTTCAAATTGTTGAACTACAAGTTGTGCAACATATTTCTGAAAATGTTGTAAAAACATTAATAGATTTTATTATAACAATATTGTCAATTAAGTTTATGGTGAACTATCACGAGTTGAATTCTTTAGCATTTATTGGAGCATTTAGTCTCATCAAATTGATCATGGGCCATTAAGATTTTAAAATGGTCAAAATTCAATGTTGAGAGAAATAATGCAAGCAAAGACTCATGATGTTGGTTCATTAAATGAATCTTGAGGATTTTTGGTTATGTTGATACAATATTTTGTTGTTTCATAAAGTTACATTGATAAAATCCTTGTGCATGTTTAAAGTTCCGCTTGTGGGCTTAGACTCGTGAATTTGTTATCTAAGTCGTTGGAATATGGACTACTCAATTATTATCTTTGGCTAAGGTTAAAGAAAGTGGAAGTGGCAGACGTGTCAACTCTGAAAACTTAGCTGTCAGCAATAATATTAAAGATAATGAGTTAGTCATGCAATCTATTAGCATTATGTTAATAGTCGTGGATCCCTACTTAAGGCTTGCTTATAAGAATTTTAGGGATCATACATGGTACATGGAACTTTCTATGTCACTATATTGTACGTACATTTAATTAAGTTGTCACATCTATGTAATTTGGATGGTTTCTCCTATGGTTATGCGCATATTTATTTGAGAAACATCTCTAAGGATGAACCAATATTTGGTACAATATAATATTTGACATCTTAGCTTGAATCAACCTAATCCAACTCCTTTGTTTCCCAACATATATATAATTCTCAAATACATACAAGCTAAGGTTTATGAATCAATTTAAAGTGTGCTTTAAATTAGGCTTCCATTGTGGAAGCTAGTAGCGATGTCAGACTATGTACTTCACACTCTTCTATGAAATATTAATTGTTTCCCCAGCGAGTTGGAATAGATAACTAAATTTTATGAAATTATATATTGAAAAACATCTAGAATTGTTTTCATGTGTATGTAAAATTATTAACTTTTGAAAAGCAAATAAATTTGTTAACTTTTGAATCTTATTTCAGGTTATTTGGAATTAATATTCACTACTAGAAATTCTGAAATTTACGACCACCTGAAAGTGATCTTAAATCAAATTGAAAGTCTTGTTCCGGCCACTTTTGGTATCCGGAAAAAACCTTTTCCGAACACTTTTTGCTTACAACTTGATTTAAGATCACTTTCATGTGGTCGGAAATTCAATAATTTCCAGAAGTGATTTTTCCTTATTTATTTAAATTTTAATAATAAAAATGTATATTAATTTCATGCATGAAGGGCCAATTTTTGTTGCTATGCCCGGGCCTATAATATGATAGGACCGAGCCTGGTTGGAATAGATTGCTAAATTTTATGAAATTATATATTGAAAAACAATATATAATTTGAATTTGGTAAAAAGAGGTAGTGTTGAATATATGAGGTGAGGATCAGAAACGTATGGTGACCGAAGTTGGCAATAAAAACAGAAATTAAGTGCCAAAATTAGCTGACATGCATTGGGCAGACGAATGAATCCGAATGCAGACAGGTAGAGACACAAGCTAAGTATGTGGAAATTAAAAATGCTAGCTAGCATAGTGATGTACGTCATGACTCACATTCCCTGGCCTCAATAAAATACACACCACCCTTCCAGGCCTAATGTACAAATTCACTGTATCCACAAATGGCAAAATCCTACACAATATTTGTTGCCTTTGTTTTTGCTTCCTCATTGCGAAACCTACCGGTGAGTAATCATGGCATTATATATATATAGCCTATAGGGTAGATGATGAGAACCTCTTTTACTGTGAGAACTTTGCGAAATTGTACATAAATGCACACAATCTATCTACCTTTAGAATAGTTTGTACTGTGTACTATACATTAATATATGTTTGGTCCGCAAGTTTTCACAGGAGGGGAGAATCTTAATTATTTGATCAATTAATATATATATAATAGTTTTGTCAATTTGATTTGTACGTATGCAACTATGTATGTATATGTCTGCTCTAATAACTAACTTTGTAGTTAATATAATGTTATGTTGATAGAGAGTAAAGTGGGTGAAGATAATGTGTGTGGAAAGTTAAGCCAAACGTACCACGGTTGGTGTGATGGTGGCGACTGTTCTCTCCATTGCCGGGATGATGAAGGGCGCGTTGACGGCTCATGTCACTGGCATGGCGTTGGATTGCTTGCTTCTGCTATTTCAATTGCTGACGACTAATATAATTCAACTTCAATTCTATGCGTCAATGTCATGATGATCTGCAATAATATAATAATAATCCCTCAAAGCTAAGTATGAATAATACTGCCAAGCCAGTTTGCTAATTGTATTACAATAAATAATTAATAAGAATTGAAGTGTGTCCATCTTTTTTTTTTTTTTTTTTTTTTAAATAATAGCCAAAGTTTTTGGCGATCGAGTTGGTTGTATAATATTTATGTGTACTGTATGTTCTCTTTCAAGTATTAATCTAGCTTATTACTTCTTTCGTTCTAAAATACAATAATTTTAATTTATACTTAATTACTAGTTTTACAGGCCTATTGTGCTACTAATTTAATGTTCAAAGTTTGTATTTAAAGATAAAAACCCAAAAATTTATAGTGATTTGTAGGTGATGCATGTAATTCTTCTACATCACTTTCTCATATTGTGTAAGAGGAAATTCATCCCACAATTATGTTCTCCCTACAATTGCAAAAATAATAAAAAGAACCAAACGACACAGTGAGACAATAATGCAATTCGGAGAACTTCCCATACGTCTGCCGGGGCCACACAAAGGTTGTAGCACCCCCAATTTTAAAATTGGAATATTTAGTAAAAAGGGCATGTATTTACTTTAAAATGGAGTACAAACGCGGAAGCAAAATAAAAAGGGTGTTACCGCCACATTTGGGCAACCAACTAGGCCCAAATGCACATGTTAACCAAGTTCTATCCAAAATACTACAATTATCCAATAACAAAACTAAGGTCTCAAGAAATAAGTCTATACAAGGTTTACTACTGGGGAAACTACAAACTGCTACCACGCGCTCTCACTTTTGCCACTTACTCCAACCTTGAAAAAAATAAGTCAAGAGAAACATACAAACACAAAGTTGCATAAAAATGCTAAGGTAAGGCGTACCTTCTTACCGTAGAACAATCTACATTTTTATCTTGAAAATAAGTTATACTACAAAAAGTTTGAGGCATGGATCTGAGAATTTTTCTTTACGAGTTTTGATTTGGGGAATGGTTCACCGAGTATAGTAGTCTGATTTGCAAGTTCCTGGATCCGTGCATGAAACTCTACTATGGTTTCTTCCTCCTTCATTCTGAACTGTTCAAAGTCACTTTGGATCATCAATAGTTTGCATTGTTTCATGGAATTGGTTCCTTCATACGTGGTCTCAAGTGTTTCCCACGCATCTTTTGCAGAAGTAAGCCCGACGACTAGCGTGAATTGGTTTTCATGCATTAATGAGAAGATTGCATCTAATACTTTGTTGTTGTAGTTAGCTAGTGTGATTTCAGCTTCTGACATTCACTTTCAGGTTTTTGCATAGGTGGGTCACTTTCAGCAGCACCTGTCTTGGTTTGATGATCCCATCCACAACCCTTCATACTCTTTCTCCTTAAGCCTTGATGTGCTTTTTTAGTGGGACCTTTCCTGTAACCATAGTTGGCTCTTGTTAACTTAGGATGTCTAAAGGTGTTTTCCATCCTGAAACACTTAACCACACAGTATTGGAAATTATGAAATTTCTGACCACCTGAAAGTGATCTTAAATCAAGTTATATCAAAAAATGGTCGGAGGATAGCAACTAAAGTTTTTCCAGATACTAAAAGTGGTCGGAACAAGGCTTTTGACTTGATTTAAGATCACTTTCAAGTGGTGGAAATTCCATAATTTCCAGTAGTGACAGGTAAAGCAAAACGAGAAAAACACAGCATGCATATGATGATAACTTGAGTTAAGAAACACGAAACACCCTATGGGTAATTAAGCATGCATGTGACATTATCTCATGTTAGTCATGACACTATTAGGTTATTATTGTGATACTCAGAATAGTGGTGGCAAAGGTGACCTTGATGATTGTGCACAATCTCCTTGACGGGTTTCTGACCCTTAGCTAGCTTGGAGGTCAAAATGTGCTCAAATATAGTTGACATGCCCCCAAGTTATAGTACAAGTAAACTCGACGTATAGTCTTGATTACATTCCTAACATATATATTCTAACCCCTTCCTTAAAATTAAAATTCCACTCTCTTTGACCCTCTTTAATATTAGTGGGATGGTCAACTAATTCATTGAGCGTTTCTCCTATTATATATATAGGTACATGGTGCAATCCATTTTTGCACTTATACCCACAAATTAAAGAGGTAACCAGGCCATATTGTTTGAAATATTTTTTAGGCTCGCTTACTTAATGCTAGTATATATGGTATTACTATCTAGCTATTAGCTTCAATTCGTAACAGCAGTACAGTTTAATATTTACACATATATATAATTTCCAGGTTTTGTTGACCAACTTTAATTTCCAGGTTGGGAAAAACAATATATAATTGAATTTGGTAAAAAGAGGTAGTGTTGAATATATGAGGTGAGGAAACCTATGGTGACCGAAGTTGGCAAATAAAAACAGAAATTAACTGCCAAAATTACCCTACATGCATTGGGCAGACGAATGAATCCGAATGTAGACACGTAGAGACAAAAGCTAAGTATATATGTGGAGAAATATAATGCTAGCAAAGTGATGGATACAAAGTACTATACAATAAGATTAACGTCTGCTAGCATTAGTGTCGTCATGTGCATACGTAACAAATAAGTACTCACTGTAAGATTTCCCTAATAATATATGTGTATTATATATTAGGATCTTAATTAGATGGTGTAAGTTGATAGACTTATTAAGTGGTTTGGTTTGGACTTTAATAACCAGAATGGTACTGTTGAGTCAACCAGACTCTGTCTGAATGTAAATCTGATCGATGGCTTGCTGAGAATCAGTGATATAGCACATTCAGTACACTTCATACTGCTGCTACAGTTAGACACCTAAGTACGCGCATATTTAGGGTTCTGGAGTCTGCACAAATATGGTTGACCAACGTTGCGGAATACTACGCGTTCAGGCAACACAATAGGAACAAGTCAAGCTGTGGCTCTCGAGATCGAACGAGCGGCGATAGTTTGCTATAGTCCTGTCGGTGAAATAATGTATACGATTCAGGGCTTTGTCGTTATATTTATTATTCTGTGATAGTTAGATTTGTGTATACTCAGTGAACATTTTGATACTCAGTATGCGCTTGGTGATACCAAATCTCGGCTGATGACATAGAATGGCATCTTATCTCATCTAAGAATATCACAACCAGCGAGTCGTCGAGATAGTATCTGTGTTTAGGTCAGGGCGTGAGATACATTTAGTTTTTGATAGTGGTCATCTCTCATGCTTGTCAATTCTACAATTCTTTAATTATTCAAATATACAGCATGACGAGAAGTTGCAAGTAGGATCACTCTTTTGAGCGAACGAGGCGCCCAGGTGGCTTGGGACTCATTTGCGGAACTGAGGGCGCCCAGGGGCGAAACGGAACCTGAGGGCCGCCCCAGGTGCGGACATGCGGAGACGGAGGGCCCAAGTGGGAAAGTCGCGGTAATCAATTGTGAGTGCAGAAAGGGTACCTATAGTTATATTTTGAGGAGGGACGGACGGATATAGTTGTAATTGATTTAAAGTGATGTGCGTCACCAATTGATTTTTTCTTTAACTTATGTTGAGGTGACTACTCAATTCAAGTTCAACATTAATAACGACTTTAATTGGCTTGCTTTGGATCTTGAAGAGTGAGTGACTGTTGTGCGCTATTATGGATAGCGTACGTGGGCCCTGACCGATGGCCGAGGTGTGACGTGTAATTTTTCGAAGCACCAATATGTGTGACATCCCGTAAATCGCAAAATCGTAATCCAAGATGGACCGTAATGTAGGAGAGATTACTGCGTCCTGAATCATCGTGCGAACTTTATGCCTCGTAAACAAATGCTGAAATTCAATTAGTCGAGGGAATCTTTGTGTGTTTGTGCCACAGGCAGCAAGCGACCACAGAAGATGCGAAATGGCATGATAAACATATGTTGCAAC
>VALG01008279.1:0-10096 GCA_009835305.1 Ipomoea purpurea | reverse complement strand
AGGAAGGAGAACACGTGCTTCGACATTGCCAAGACGTTTAATGTAAGCACTACATTCATTTGGGGGCATAACTTGCAATTGAATGACAATGCCGCAATTCAATGAAATAATAAACTACATTACTTAGTTAGATAGACTTGCATTTAATAGAATTACAATTTCCTCAATTCAAATCATATGTCCCCTATGCCTTACAAAAAAAAAAAAGAAAAAAAAATGATATATTTGCATTTGGATATATTTTTTTTGAAATACTTATGATTCTTTACAAGGTAGTATCTGTTCTATACTTCTTCAAACATTTTCAGCACATAGAATCTAAATTCCACCACCTGGGTTCAAATTTATGACATCCATTTGGATGGGTAACTGGGATGCCATCACACTACATCGTAGTTGGCTATTTGCATTTTGATATTATTATTAATATTATTATAAAATGACATTTTAATCTTTATATCACTTCTTCCATTTCTATTCCAAATAATTTTATTTACCCCTACCAACAATGTAATTTTTATTCGTACTCCGTACTTTATTTTTACCTTATACTTTTTCCACCGAATTACAATTTCTTTCTCCCTTAATTCCTTTCTTCCAACCAAACTCCTAAAGATTTCAATGCCATAAAACCCAAACCTCTACTGCACTGCCCTCTTCATCGGCCAATGGCTTTACATTGAAGGGACTGTCAATTGAACTTAGACATATTGTAACCTTAACAATGTAGCATTGAGATACGTTTTTGTATGGGCTAGCAACCTTTATATGCATGCATGATGCATGTATGATGTATCTCATTTAATAATAACAAATAATGTTTTCTTCTTTCTATTGGAGCTTCAATTTCAATAATGTTTGTATAAAGTGTGATCCGTTAATTAAATAGAAAGTTTACAATGTTATTATGACATAATTGATTGAATATGGAAAGAAAATGTGTTTAATTAGATTACTAACTTAAAAAGAGGAAGGGTAGTTTCTCGGCCTTGGCTAGATGACATGTAGTGACTTTCATGAGATCGAGTCTCAGTAAAGACAATGTTGACTCTTTGTGCTTCAATAGATTGAGAAATATAGATGAACAAATACTACAATGTAATAGAGTCAATTGTACTAAAAAAAAAAAAAAAAGGAGCGACAGAAAAAACATATATGAATGGAGAAAACGGAGTGAAAGAGGCTTCTTAATTGAACGGGGGTACCTTCAGTCTTCTTCTAACTTGGGTAATTCAATCAAGGGTGTGTTTGAAACCCGGAAAATGATTTCTGGAATTATTTTTTTCGGTTTTTGTGTTTGATTAGGCAAGGAAAAGAGGACTCAAAGGAAAATGACTTAAAGTCAAATAGAAAATAATAGCCCTATTTTCTGGAAAATGACTTCCGCCTTTTTTTTAGGGGGAGGGGGAGTCATTTTCCAGTCTTTGTTCTCTACGGCCATAGACGCTACAACCTCCATCAACACTAGAAAGGGCAGGAGGGGAAACTGCACCGCCGGAGACTAACGCCACCGCCGTCGATCGCTACACACCGGAGACTAACGCCACCGTCATCGATCGCTGCACCGCCGGAGACTAACGCCACCGCCGTCGATCTGCTCGTCGTTGCTGCCACGCGGACTACTTCGTCGGAAACAGGAGACGCCATTGGACTTTTCTGCACTGCCGGAGATGCTTTGCTCGCCGATGCAAAGAGTACGCCGGAGACGGAGGACTCGTCTGAGAAGAAGACAGAGGAAGAAACCCAGGTCCGCCGTTGCTCTGCCTAGCCACTAGGTCCGGACACCGCCACTAACCCCATTCCTGCTGGTCTAGAAAAAGAATAGGGGAGATTGAGGTTACGGGATCTGCTATGAAGCTCTGGGAGAATAAGAGAAACAGACGGAGGTTGCTGGTCAAAGATTTGTATCTACACTGGAAATCAATTTTGGGAAGAAATGAAGTCAATTTCTGGGAAGATGAAGTTTGGACACTGGACAGCTATCAAAGATTATGTTTATATTGTAATGATTACTTATTATTTTAGTGTTTGATAATAATGAATATTATTTTCTTTCGACTTTTGTCATTTTTCCTGCTCATTTTCCGGAAAATAAATCAAACACACAAAAATAATTTTCTGTTGCGTAACCAAACACCGGAAAATGACTTTTTTCTGAAAAATGACTCATTTTTCAAAAAATATTTTCCAGAAGTCATTTCCTACTTTCCAAAAGGGACCCAAGTTAGTAAGATAATTAGTTTGATAATAATTATTAACTTTTGAGTTTGAAACTGCTGGTGAGAACTTGGTTTGATGAATATTTCGTATTCAATTTATAAATCCTAAAGTGACTTGAACAATGAAATGCACAATATATGTTCTAGTAGTTATTTGTCATTTTACGATAAGTGGGTGTTCAATTATAATTAATATTCTATTAATTGTTTGTAAAATATGACAACATATACTTTGTACTTGTACAATAAGTTAGTGATGTTGGAATATTTATTATTCCATTATTTTGTGTCTCCCTAATTATGATAAATATCCATTTTGATTAATAATTATATCTAATATTACTATTGGTCAGTTAAGAAGATAAGATAGCAGTTTTAACTGTTCATCATTAGGTAATTTCGTTGATGGAACGTAAGTTATTATTTATTCATCACAGACTCTGTCCTCTCGCCAACCTTCAGAAAACAAAACAAAAGGTCTCTCTTCCATCAGAGTTCTTAGAGAAAGGAAAGTTGAGGTCTGGAGGGAGAAAATCAAGTCTCTAGTTCAAGCATTCACGGACAACATGGAGCCAGGTATGTTCCCAATTGATTACAGATATGTGTAAATCATGTGTTTTGAAGATCTTGATATTTTAGGATTAACTTACATGTGGTATCATGAGCCCTGGTTGTAGAACATATGTCTTTCGAATATATTATGAGACAAGCATTAAAAAAATTGCATGAATAAACTTGGGTTTTTATCTTACTGCTTGTTAATGTATATATTTAATTGTTTTATTTTACTAGTGCAAATATAATTATATATATTGACATATAAGTTCTTAAAAGTTACTGCTGCTGCATGATAAATTTGTTTTATATAGTAAATTTATTCATATTCTACTTCTCTAGCTTAACCAAATATATATAATATACTATTCCAGTATTAATTAAGTAATATATATATATATATCATAATAATTAGATGCAGGTATTTAATATTATACAGATATAAGTTTCTAGCCAATATATTTATAGTTCATATATGCTCTTATTCTGCTGCTGTCATGTAAGTATGTTTTATATGTAATTATATAAGCCATTACCGGTAAGATAAGTAACATAAATGATGCTGTAATATATCGTACTGCTGCTGCATGAATAATTGTTTTTGAAATATATATATAACTAATCAATATATTTTATTCACAATATTATATATATATATAGGAAATAAGCCTCTTCTGGAATTATTTGGTCTGGGTTATGAGTATTATGTATATTATGCATGTACTGCATATTAATGTATTGTGCTTATAAACTGTGTATATTATGTATTTTTCTGCAGTACCGGTAATACCAGGATAAATATGTTGCTATGATATGTAATAAATATACGTTTCCTTAGACTGCATTCAATTGCTTCCAGCCAACATAGAAATAACTATTAATGCTTTGTGGCCAACTGAGGTATGCATCAATTGCTATCCGCATATTTAAAATGGCTTTGCAGATTAATCTTGTATATATAATTAATTTCGTTAATTAATAAATGCTGAATGTTAAATTGTGTATGTAGATTAATTTTTTGACTCCTTTCTACAAATAGGGCCAACATGATAGTTCTGTATTGGTGGTTTAGAACCTTGCCTTTAACTTGAGATGTAGGGGTTTCGATCTCCACCCATGTACATGAAGTCAAATCATTTGGCTGCAGATATTTACCGGGATAATTATGTATTAAGTTGGCATATTTTAGATATTTGTATTATTATATATCCACTTAACTTGGATATTAATTTGAATGAATTTTAATTTGTTAAGTCACCAAAGTGGTCAAAATCGTGGATAAGTTTTAATTAGATAAACAATTTAAATAAATTCAATTACCATGATTATGTGATGGCTATATTCGAGATAACAATGACTATTTGTAGTGTCTCTCTATTATTATTGGGTATCATTGAAGTTTAATAATTTGAAATATTTAAGGAGATCGCCTCAAAAGGAGGTGATCAAATTTATTTCATAATATATTAAACATTGAAAAGATGGCTTAATTATTACATAGGTATGAATTGGTTGTTCAGTCATCATCCAAAGATAGCAGACTAAGGTCCAGTCAATAATCATAATTCATAATATGCAATTTTATATGCAAAATTTTTGCATCGTGATTATTGCTTATTAAGTTATATGTATATGTTTGGATCAACCGCAAAGGAGTACCTTTTCAATGATACTTGATTGTTATTGGAATTTATGTTGATTTAAAATCTGTTTTTGCGTGGTGTTATGTATTTCGAAATAAATATAGATATAAAGTTTTGAGTATTCCATACTTCATTGCAGCATCTAGTTGTGTTTCAATGCATTTCGCAAGCTGGGCCGCGTCTATTGTTAAAGTAAATGGGCTGAATTTTTGCTGAGTGGCATTGAACAAATCCAGTTTTCACCTCGAGTGTTTGGATCTTGATCTAGCACTCTTGAATGACCAACCCGCTGCATTAATGATAATAGCGAGTGATGATGATTTTTGCTTTCCATCAAGCATGAAAAAATCGAATAAACTCAGCTTAATGCTTATGCGAATGACACTTGAAACAACATTAAGTCCACAATTCCCAAATTTGACCAGGTGCTAAGGAATATGTTGAAACAATATGTGGAGGAAAAATTCACATTCTGAATGTGCTGATAAGGCCCAAGCAGGCACTCTTATGAGTAAACTAACCAACATGAAATATTGATGGTTCGTGCTCATTGCATGATCATTCGTTACTGAGATGTTGAGCTTAGCAGCAAATTAAAGGTCATGGGAAATGGACGTGAATGATACTTTCCTTGTACAATTTATTTTTAAACTCTTTGCGCTCTTGAGTATGAGACATTCCAAGTGAATTACAATTCCATTAAAGAAAGTGGAATGTGTTGAATTGCATGAAATGCTAACTCGAGAGGAAACGAGGCTTAAGAGACAAGGAATCCACTCAATCAATCTCATGGGTCAGTCAAGGGCTGGTAAAAAGTTTGGAAAGAAGAATCAAAAGGGTAAGAAAGGACCAATGAAGATTAATGAGTCCTCTCTCAAATCCCAAAAAGGAACATAAAAATGACAAGTGTCATTTCTGTAAGAAATCTGGGCATTTTCAGAAAGATTGCCTTAAGCGTAAGGCATGGTTCGAAAGAAAGGTATACATTATATATCAGTATGTTTCGAATCAAATTTAACTGAAGTTCCTATAATACTTGGTGGATAGATTCTGGTTCCACTACTCATGTTTCGAATACTATGCAGGGATTCCTTATGACCCAAACCATAAAGCCAAATGAAAAATTTGTGTTCATGGGGAATCGTGTCAAAGCTCCAGTAGAAGCCATTGGAACTTACCGTTTAATTTTAGATACTGGAAATCATTTGGATTTGTTTGAAACTCTTTTATGTTTCTTCAGTTTCTAGGAATTTAATTTCCTGTCAAAACTGGATTATTATGGTTTTTCCTTTAAATTTGGAAATGGATGTTTAGTTTATTCAAACAAAATCATTTTATTGGTTCTGGTATTCTTTCCGATGGCTTGTACAAACTAAAGCTTGACAATCTTTTTGCTGAAACTCTATTAACCCTGCATCATTGTATTGGAACTAAACGAAGTTTAGTGGATGAAAGATCAGCTTACTTGTGGCATAAACGTTTGGGTCACATATCTAAGGAAAGGATTCAAAGACTTGTAAAGAATGAAATCCTTCCGAATTAGATTTTACTGATCTAGGTATTTGTGTGGACTGTATTAAAGGAAACATTCAAACCACACAAATAAGAATGCAGCCACAAGAAGCACACAGCTCCTTGAAATTATACACACTGATATATGTGGACCTTTTGATGTCCCAACCTTCGGAAAGGAAAATATTTCATCACATTTATTGATGATTTTTCACGTTATGGTTATGTCTATTTGTTGCATGAAAAGTCTCAATCAATAAATGCATTAGAGGTATTTGTGGATGAGGTTGAAAGACAATTGGACAAAAAGGTGAAAATTATAAGATCCGATAGGGGTGGTGAATATTATGGAAGGTATACTGAAAATGGACAATGCCCAGGTCCATTTGCTAAGTTTCTTGAAAAAACGTGGCATTTGTGCTCAATACACAATGCCCGGTACGCCACAACAAAATGGCGTTGCAGAAAGGCGTAATCGTACATTGATGGAAATGGTTAGGAGTATGTTGAGTTATTCTTCTTTACCCTTATCATTGTGGACATATGCTTTAAAAACCGCTGCCTATTATTAAACAGGGTTCCTAGTAAGGCAGTTTCAAAAAACACCATTTGAACTGTGGACAGGAAGGAAACCTGGTTTAAGGCACCTTCATGTTTGGGGATGCCCCAGCGGAGATACGCATTTATAATCCACATGAAAAGAAACTGGACTCAAGAACAACTAGTGGGTTTTTCATTGGTTATCCAGATAAATCTAAAGGGTATAGATTCTACTGTCCTAGCCATACTACTAGAATTGTTGAGACTGGAAATGCCAAGTTCATTGAGAATGTTAACCTAAGTGAGAGCGTTGAACCACGAAAAGTGGAACTTAAAGAAGTTACAGTGCAAGATTCTCTGATATCTTCTTCTCAAATTGTTGTTCCTGTGCGAAAAAATTACTCTACCTAGGAGTTACTAATATTGCTCATCCTGCAACGGTTGAACAATTTAGTCACTTGCCTGAACAACAAATTAATGATCAAGAGATTAATGATCAACCACTCCATGATGAAGTTGACAATGAACCCACAAATGATATTCCTACAAACGTAGCATTAAGAAGATCTCAAAGACAAAGGAGATCTGCTATATCTGATGATTATGTGGTTTATCTTCAAGAATCAGATTTTTGACATTGGTATTGATGAAGATCCAGTTTCATTTTCACATGCTATAAATAGTCCTAATTCTTCTAAATGGGTCGAAGCCATGAAAGATGAGTTAAAATCAATGGAACATAATGAAGTATGGGATCTTGTTGAATTGCCTAATGGTTTAAGCCAGTTGGCTGTAAATGGGTTTTTAAGACCAAACACGACTCAAATGGCAATGTCGAACGATACAAGGCCAGACTTGTTGCCAAAGGTTTTACTCAAAAGGATGGTATTGATTTTAATGAAACATTTTCACCTGTTTCGAAGAAAGATTCATTTAGAATAATTATGGCATTAGTAGCTCATTATGACTTAGAGCTACAACAAATGGATGTGAAAACCGCCTTTCTGAATGGAAATTGGAAGAAGAAATTTACATGAACCAACCTGAGGGTTTTTCAATTGAAGGAAAGGAACACATGGTGTGTAAACTTAACAGATCGATATATGGACTTAGACAAGCTTCCCGACAATGGTATCTTAAGTTTAATGATACTGTAACGACCTTTGGATTTAAGGAAAACACCGTTGATCAGTGTATATATCTGAAGGTCAGTGGGAGCAAGTTTATATTTTTGATTCTGTATGTCGATGACATTTTGCTTGCTACTAATGATCTTGGTTTAATGCATGAGACCAAGCAATTTCTTTCTAAGCACTTTGAAATGAAAGATATGGGTGAGGCATCCTTTGTGATTGGAATTGAAATATTTCGTAATAGATCACAAGGAGTGTTAGGATTGTCTCAGAGAACATATATTAACAAAAGTCTTAGAAGATTTAGAATGGAAAAATGCTCTGCATCAGTTGCTCCAATTCAGAAGGGAGATAAGTTCAGCCTTATGCAATGCCCTAAGAATGAATTGAGCGTAAAGAAATGGAAAATATTCCTTGATGCATCTGTCGTTGGGAGTTGATGTATGCTCAAACATGTACCCGACCAGACATTAGCTTTGCTGTTGGGATGCTGGTTCGTTATCAAAGTAATCCTGGTATGGATCACTGGAAGGCTGCAAAGAAGGTATTAAGGTACTTGCAAGGTACAAAGGACACATGCTCACTTATAAGCGATCTGATCACCTTGAGGTGATAGGGATACACAGATTCAGATTTTGCCGGGTGTTTGGACACAAGGAAGTCCACATTTGGTTATCTATTCCTTTTAGCCGAGGGAGCTATTTCTGGGAAAAGTGCGAAGCAGACTGTCATTGCTGCATCCACTATGAAGCTGAGTTTGTGCATGTTTTATGGCCACAAATCATGGATTATGGCTGCGAAATTTTATTTCGGGACTTGGAATTGTCGACAGTATTGCCAAGCCGCTGAAAATTTATTGTGATAATGCCGCAGCAGTCTTCTTTTCTAAAAACGACAAGTATACTAGTGGTGCTAAACATATTGATCTGAAGTATCTTGCCGTTAAAGAAGATGTTCGGAACGAAGGTATCAATTGAACACGTAAGCACTAGATTAATGATTGCAGACCCATTAACTAAAGCATTGCCACCGAAGGCATTTCGTGAGGCATGTTGAAAGAATGGGCGTTATTGGAAACTGTTAACAATTATGTTAAGATTGTGTTTTAAAATATTTGATACTTTAGAGCTCAAATATAGTTTCGTTTCTTATTAAAAGTATCCTGTTTAGTTTATGAAGTATATATACATGAATGTTTTTTATGTTAATATAAACAGGATTTGTCTTTGATAAAGACATTATCGGTGGACCATTATGAAAAGTTCATTATGAATCATATTGAGTTGAAATTAATATGGTGATACATGGAAGGGACTGCGTTAAATTAGTGACGTATTACCGCATGATTCTTATTAATTTCTAACTTAACGATGACTTATTTCTGACCAATATAACGAAGAATTAACTTATACTATGCATATTATGTTTCAAGTTCATTAATAAATTTATGACTTATGAGCCAAGTGGGAGAATGTTAGAATAATTATTATTATTATTATTATGCTCATAATTAAATATTTATTAATAATTAAATAATGAAGATAATTTCTGTGATTGGTCAGTTAAGAAGATAAGATGCAGTTTCAACTGCATATCATCAGGTTTACGTTGATGGAACGTATTATTTATATTTCATATATATATGAGACTCTGGTCCTCTCCCAACCAATCTAAGAACTAAAACTCTTCCCATCAGAGAATTAGATTAAGTGAATGTTAAAGGTTTGGAGGGAGAAAACCAAGTTTCTAACAGAAGCAACTACAGAAAAACAATGGAGCCAGGTATGTTCCCAGAAAGCTATTCTACTGTATGTGAAAACATGTGTTCTGAAGATCTTATGTTTTAAGAATTACCTTACATGTGGTATCATACCTGGCTCCATTGTTTAGCTTACGAAAATATACTAATGTATTTTTAGTATATTAAAAATGTATATTGCATTTATGGTCTACCCCAGCTACGGACACCATGGGTTCACACAATAATTTGCTAGGTCTTCAAGACCAAATATTCAAGATTTATTCAAGTAAATGTCACTCCGATCCCCTAAAAATAACAATCTTTCAAAGCCTACATGTTTTAATATAATAAAAACATATTGTTTTAAAATAAGTGTAGAAAAGGGATATAGTACAATCTTTAAGATTGTCACTAAAGTAAACATTATGTATAATATTGATGTTGAGAATTGAAGGTACATATACAGTGTAAAAGGGTGACAAAAACAGAAGCTATAGAACAACTGAACAAGGACGTAATAGGAAAATGGAAGGTGCAATGTCACATTGAGTCGTCGGTTCAACACGACCCTATAAATAAATGGCTATGTTTAGAAATATTTGACAAATCATATATTTTGTTAAGATTCAGCCTACATGAGCTCGAACAACTCGAATTGTTTGTTCCCATTTGTTATTGTTAGGAGTATTTTGTATTAGATTTTGATGATATCAAAAGATAAGAATTTTAGTCCTCTATTTCTTTTATATTCTA
>VALG01008270.1:0-11293 GCA_009835305.1 Ipomoea purpurea | reverse complement strand
CAACCTCATTAATGAACACTTCTAAAGTGTTCGGAGATTGAGATTTATCATGCAGTAGATATATATAGCCATATCGTGAGTAGTTATCTATAAAGGTGATGAAGTACTTTTCGCCGCCCCAAGAAGGAACATCAAAAGGTCCACAAATGTCGGTGTGAATTATTTCAAGCAGCTCACTACTTCTTGTGGCAGGTTTTTGGTTATGTGGTTGGTTTGTTTTCCTTTGGTACTTCTATAAGGTTTGATTCAAAAAACATAGAGATAGAATCATTACCCTTCTTTTCAAACCATGCTTTTCTTTTCAGACAATCATTCTTCAAATGCCCCATTTTGTTACAAAAGAAGCACTTGACTCTTTTCTGGGCTTGACCCGACTGAGTGTTATGTTGGGTCTTGCCCTTTTTACCTGGTTTTCTTTATTGGTGCTTGAATTTCCTTGAGATGTGAGTGGAATGACTGATGTCTTAACTTCTTTAATCTGTTTCCTCTTGAACAAGATAATGTTTGATTTCTTTAAAACTCCATTTTCTTTAAGAGTATGTAGTTCACATGGAACTATCCAAACTCTGCTGGTGGAAGTGAGTTAATGACTAGATGAACTAGCCATGATTCAGACAACTCCATCCCATCCCCTTTAATTTTGCTGCAATATTGGCCATTTGATCGCAATGATCATGGATTGGCATAGACCAATCAAACTTCTTAGAATTAGTTCCGTCATCAGTCCCTGCAATACTTATGCAATTTCAGACATAGATATTCTTTTCACTATTTCCAAAAATTCAGATGCAATGTTCACTTTTGGCATCATCGCTCATATTTTCTGTCATGGTAATTTTCATGAGGTTTAAACACATTTTATTGGACCCTCATCCATCCTTTTCAATGTATTCCTTCTCTTCTTGCGATCTTTTGTCCATAAGGGCCGCATGTTCCGTTGTGTTTAAAGAAAGGTCTAGTCCACTCAAGCCCAAGTAGAATTGGAACTTGCTCAGACCAGTCTTGATAATTGAGGCCATGAACCTCACAACAAAAATTCATTGAAGCCGAGAATTGAGCAAAAGCTTGAAAATTTCATATTTACACTTTAATGCTTTTCATGCTAAGCGTTAAACAATTCAGATCTTTCATTTAACTTTAAACATATTGCCAACAATCATAAAAAAAACACCAACAAAACAACAACACAACAACAACAACAAAATAATAATATAAATAATATAAAATAATAATAATAATAATAAATATAATCAATACTTAGTTCAATAAGCAATATCTTGGATAAACAAATCTATTTGACAAGCACTAAATTATATTCTTTAAGTATTATAAATTATTGCAGTATTCACCTTTGGCAATCTTATGAATATAATTTAAAGTAATTGTCACTAGGCTCTCACATAATTTGCGCAAAATAATTTATTTTTAATCTAATATCTATCATCATCTAGCATACACTTTGTGCTACAAAAGCTTAAAAAAATAACATCCTTAATGGAGTGAAATAGAATTTTATGCCATTACACAACTCCTTTTAGTCCAATTTTATAACAGTCACTTTGATCTCAGAATCCTAATAGACTAAAAACAATTAGTAGGAAAATTAATTATTTTATTAATTGTCCTTAGCCAGACCACTTTGTGCAACAAGCTCCTCACAACAGGCTGGACAAAATATACAACAATGAAATTTTGAAAATCTACAATCACTATCACAATCAATAATTTATTTAATCTAATTTCCTTGGCCGCATTTTGTGACTGTAACAACTCCTAACAACAATTAGCAAATAACAACAATGATAATAAAACAATATATAATTTGGAAGAACATACAAATCCACAATCACCAAACATAATAATTCATATCATCATCTTTTCTTCTCACTATCACTCCATAATATATATTATTATTATATTATTCCTTCTATTCACTTAAATTACTATAAAATATACTATATTATTTATTCATATTAAAATATTAATAATTATAATTGCCTTTATATAAATATTAACATAATATATTACAATAAAATAATAATGTTATTCCAATTTTATTAACATATCTAAACTCTATAAATTTCAATCTAAAATTTTACCATTACTCTTAAAATTGTAATTCAATACTATGTTATTACTAATTCTTAAAAATTCTTATATTAAATACTATTACTAAAATTTTTAATATTGACCTAATTAGATACTTAATTAATTTTTTTTACTTTTTTATTTTATCGTTCAAATATATTAAAAAATTATTATAATTTGAATTTTTTACACCATAATAAATAAAATAAAAAATCTAACATAATATAACCTATTTTTTTACAATATTTAACAATATTTCACCAAACCATTATTTATATATATTAAAATTATTAAAAAAAATTATTATAAAAAATTAAAAATTAATTTTTATTCTTATCCAAATCAAACTCACAGCCCATCAAAAAACCAATCTTCGCTTAAACAGCAATCTTCCTTCATTCTCGGATTCAAATTCTAATAATAAAATCTACTACTTACCTTATTACTAACTACGACTTTTATTCAAACACTTTTAATCTAATCCATCCAAAATCATCTATTAATCCATTCTAACATTCAAACTTAATTATTATAAACCATAATATTATACATAATAAATACAAATTAACTCATTATATATACATATACACAAATTAAATTAACATATTAAAAATCTACTACAAATTTCAAAACAAATTTAAATCATCATACTTACCTTTCTCTTTACACACATTAAAATATAACAATTATCATTAATTATTTAACCTAATACTTTAATCCTGAATCTTAAATACTAATAACCTGATTCCATAATTAATTATTAATCTTTCAACCCTTCTCTTACACTTCTTTCTCAATTTTTCATATTTTCATCAATACTTCCCCTTTCTTTCACTTAGTTTCATATTTGATATATAAAATCTTTATCCCTTCACTGGCAGCATCTCCCCCTCCCTTTTGCTACAATAAGGCTTTACCTCCCCACAAGCATCGCTGTCTTTCATTATTGCGAGGAAACCTGGCTAGTGGGCGCGCCATAGGCACAGCCAACGACTAGACAAGCGTAGATAGAACGCAGCCTATGCTGTGCCGAGAGATAGTTATACCACGTATCTTCACCATTTCACTGGCAGCACCCCAATCCCCCTCTTGCTAAACCATAATAGTTCTCCATCCCAGCTCTGTCCTTCCGCTAACCCCCTTGATGCCCTGTGCAGCCTTTGGTTTGTCCCGGCATGACGCAGGCCTTAACACAATGATAATGACCAGGAACACTTAATACATGACCACAATAAGGATTTTAGTTTAAAAATATTGTGCGCAATTCACGTACGACTGATTCCGAACGTGGCCACCCGCGGGGCCGACGTTTTTGCAAGCACAACTTGTATGTGCCTTAGAAAATTGCTTTCCGCTTTTTATTTAGCCACATGTAATTAAATGCACCCATATGTCCATCTAACCTAGGCCCCCACAATAAACGTATTAGGACTAATGGCCATTATCCCTTTACGCGGATACGCAGAGCATACTCTGTAATTTGTGAGGTCAACTACGTTAATGACATTGTAAACATCTCGGAAAACTCCTCCAGTTGTCCCCATATATCCACCTATAGAATGCACGTATGGATGGAAAAAGTAATAGAACAAATTTAAATTGAATTATATGACTTATAGCATATATAGCAAATCAAAAATTTAAGCTCACCTTAGAGCAGATGAGTGACACGACACACACACACACTATTCGATATGACAATAATCACTGCTATAACTTTGCGCTGCAATTAAGTAGAGAGGCTAGATCAATAGTTCGTGAAAATCGCGCGAATCCAGCTTAAGAAAGAAAAGTTGCTATAACAATGTAGAAGAATATCTCTCATTGATGCAAACATACAGTCGCTTTTATAGTATTCAGTGATCAACATTCATAGCATAAAGCTTTATTATACAAAAGAAAAACAAGATTAAAAAAGAGTAAATCAAACAAGAGAGAGATATATAAAAAAGAAGACAAAAAATTCGACTACACATAAGGCGACTAGAAACTTTATCATAAGCATTTCGGTCCATATTACATGGTTTAATACTCATTTTGCCTTCCTTCGGTCAAGTATTAGCAAATTATTGACACCTTGATCTAAGCCTAACAATCTATGTTCTAAACCCCTGACAAAATTTCTCAAATCCAAAGACCTTCATATTCGTTTTATTTAGTACCAATTTTCACATCCAACCGACTTACTCTCACTTTTAATTTTAGCTGTCTAAGTTTTAACATTTACCACGCTTGGATCACATCTCTAATTCGTTATTTAAGACTATGTATAAATTAAAGAGCCTTTAATTTAGTGATTAATGATAGATTCTCACATTTTCATACATTATATTACACGATCCAAATATATGAATTGACAAACCCTATAATTATATTAATAGATAAGTTAAAACGCCTAAGAATCGTACTTCCTCAATTTGCATTTATATCAATCTCTCATTAAATTCAAAAAACTTGGTCATTATTCTAGGTTAATAGAGAGCAGCGTATGACATGCAGATTAGCAATCAAATCTTAAGGCTTAAAATTACCCCTGTAAATTCTAACTACCCTTAAAATTGGACTGCCCTTCTTAATATGATCAAACTTTGCAGGAAACACTAAAGATCTACTCACTTTAACAATTTTCTTACGAAACTCTTCGCGGAGATAGCTCCTTTAAAACATCACTTGATTTCAGGATCATACAAGCAATGAATGATATTTTTAGCCACTTACAAATTATCGATCCCTCAGATAAGTCTAATAGACTGAAAATTGATGTACTAAAAACCTCCATCTTTCGACAAAATATTTCCGCTAGAAAAAAATTTGAATAATCACTCGATGCGTATCAAAAATGCTGTCATTTGTGGATTTTAATACACAAATTCCATACCCTTTCCAAATACTACAGCTCCCGAGACCTATTAATTGTTATTGCATTCCGTTAATTTCAAACTATTGACTTTCAATGATTAAATTCCACAGTTTATAGCATCAGTTTTAGGGCGGAACTTCAGCTGATAATGAAATTTTACCAGCACCAGTGGCCTGATAACATCCCAACATGGATCAAATTTTCAAAACTACTAACGGACGATCGATGAGACAAACAACGATATTCATAAGAAACTCCAACGCACTCTTAGCTACATTCGAATTTAGCAAACAGCAAATCAAATTTTGAAAACGAGTCAACCTAAAGGAAGCTATAAAATTCAAGTAAAAAGTTACCACAAAATACCAATTGGGCTTATCCAACCATCTCCTATATTTGTCATGGATGGACTTAATAAACATTGTTTTTCTTAAAATCTCAATTAAGACCAGCTACTGGTTGGTCAGTAGTACTAATAATCTATCTTGATACCAACTTTATACAGCACAAGAAATTGGAGAATGTCGGAAACTCTAAAACTCATTATGGAGACTGCAAGAAGTACAAGACAATGGTCTTCTATGAATTCCATCACGAACAGGTGGAATGATTTCCTCGCCTTTTCTTCATCAATCCTTCGAATCTCCTTATCCAATGCATCTACTATCACCATCATGTAGGCTTACTCATATCTTTCTCCAGTTGAATGCATCTAAAAGCTAGCTCTGCCACCGAATGTAGTCATCCTCATAAAATCTCCTCGTCTCTCTCGAACCAAAGACAGATCGATCAGCTCATTGTAAGAGCCCCTCATGATCTTGTTCATTGCAAAATTTGGCCAAAGTTGATCTCTTGTTTGTGCCTGCTCATATCCACGGAGGCAGGAAGATATGAGCTCGATAAGACCACACCGAAACTATAAACATCGCTCTTGTCAGTGAGCTGATAGCACTCGTGGTACTCTGGGTCAACGTAGCCCGGGGTCCATGAGGTGCAGTCGAAAACGTGTGTGACAATTACTCGGGAAAAACTCGAAAGCCCAAAAACCGCACTTTGACAGAGAAGTTTGTGGTGCGAGAGTATGTTATGTCTGGTTCGTGGAGTATGTTAGCGGTTTTGACATCGCGGTGGTATGTCAGAAGCCATGGAGGTAGGGGTTAAGGCGCTGGCGGTTCTATGCGATGTTGAGGGGGATAGGCCAAGGGAGTGATCCTCTTTCGTCTCTTTTACCCGTGAAGGTGATCGGCGAGTGTTCCATTGTGAGATGTATTCATTTAACAAGGAGGAGTTCACGACTCGATCTTGATGAGCAGCAACCATAGAGGAGTTCTCTCCGGCGATTGCCACTTTTTTTCCCTAATTTGCATTTGAAATCTTCTGGGTATTGAAGGTCTGTTCGTGTATTTTGTTTGTTGTTTTCACAACAGGTTTGTCACCAAACATGATTATTTCTTTGGCCTCTAACAGGATTAGAAACTTTGACAGACATGGAGCTTGGTTTGGGACACTCGGCGTAGACTCTCTTCATAGCCTCCACTTGCTCCGCCATGTAGCGGACATACTTTCCAGCGTCAAGGTGCCCCTGTCAATGCTCCCACTGCTACCCTCTCTATGATGTTGTGCAACCAAAGCCATTATTATTCTCAGAGAGTTATTCTCTACAACTGGGCGAGCATCTTTTATATGTTCATACAAAGAAGAGTGAGATTTCTCTGAAGGATCAAGAACTTTTTCTTTCTTTCTTTCGTGTGATCTCAGAGAAATGAAATGGAAGGAGGATCTTGATTGAAGCAGAAGTATTCTTGCATCATTTTTTTAAGAAGGCTCACAAACACACTTCACGCTTACCTTACAAATGAAGGTACATATAGTTACATACAGCCAAAAACTGCTCAACTAAAGTTGCACAGCCAAATTCTCTATTCCCTCTCTGACAAAATCATCTCTTCTCTTTCACACTGCTTATCACCTTCATTAAAGCAACTGTAAACAACTCGTGCCAAACAGGAAAAAAACACATCACTCGTGCCCCTCCCTAATTTACCACAAAACCACTTGTATGCTTCTCCAGAAACAGAAAAATCGCCTGGCTTTATCGCTCAAACCACCCACCACTAGCTATGAAGAAAATGAATTAAGCTCGGGCTCCGGACTGCCAAAAAAAACAAATTTTTTTTTTCAAAACAAACCAAAAAAAAATCCACTGACAAATTTGAAAACCCAAAAAAAGTACTGGATTTGCAGAGGGCACATTGGAACTCAGGAGGGAGCTGCAACGGGAAGACGATGCCGTTAAGAAATGAGAGTCATCTGGCCCCATATCCATGAATGATGAAGGTCCTGAAATCTGTCATTGCAGAAATGAAGACCCAGTGCTGTATCTCAACATTTCCAGAATGACAGACTACATAAAAGATGGCCATTCTTCCATTTTCAAGCAATCTAAGAGACAAATTAAAAAGATGGCCATTCTTCCATTCTTCTGATTACAGAGGAGTGAAAACGGGAAGAAGTAGTAAGTCAAAACAAGGAGGACTACTGCCAGGGGCGGAGCCAGGATTTGTTGGTGCGGGGGCAATCATAATTTGCTAGAGAATAACGATGAACTGAGAATAATTAACTCCATAACTTGAGGGTAAAACTTCTCTACCAACTTATAAACATCATCAATTCTGAATGACATACACATCTCTTTTTGGATCTAATGATGAATTGTGAATAATTAACTTCATTGCTTTATCAATCAAACCTAATTGCTCCAACTCTTATAACTGACAATCCAATCACAACATTAAAAAAAATATAAAATTTCTAATGAATGCCCAATTGTTAATTCATCTTGTTGATGCCTAGACCTTCCCTCTTCTTGCAATATATTGAGCATCAAAAATTCGGCACAATTATGTTGACAGTTTCACAAAAAGACTTCACACTTGCAACTAATTCATCCAACCGCTATCTCGTTAAATTTTGAATAAAGCAACTTAGTAGCAATGACACAGATGCATTGCATTCAAACCCAATAGGGTAGCTCAAGTGGCAAATGAGCTCTCTTTGTGGGGGAAAATTTTGGGATAACCCGGGTTCGATTCCCACAAGTGACGATTCCCTTTGGGCCAGCTTCTGTGCCTCTTCGAGCGAACCGGGTGGACGTCAATATTTCTTGAAATTGAAGTTGCAAAGCTTGGAAAAGCATATTAGTTCAAATGCTGTACACAAAAAAAATATATATATATATAAGTTAAGTTCAAATGCTATTAATATATCAAGAGATAAAAAAAAAAATAAAAAATTCTCACCAACAATGATCAAAGAGCCGTGAGCTGAAAAAATCTCACTCATTGTAACCAATGATCCAAGAGCCCGTGAGCTGTCCTTCCACAAGGAAGAGCAAAAACATTTTTTAAATATGGATAGTTCACATAATAAAAACATTGTCAAAACCCTTTAAACAAATTTAAATTAAAAAGTGTGGAGTCAAAAATTCATTAATTAAATGATCTCGAAAAAAAGAAATAAGAAATATGTATAAGCCATTTTTTGGCTTATAACATATTTTAAGAAGAAGAAATTTTTGAGCATGTTTAGACAAATATTTGAATTGTGTATGTTCAAACGAAAAAGAAATCATATTTTTGGGTCAGGACTAATGCGAATTCAAATAAGATTTTGAAAGCTTAGTTTAAAAAATTTTGTTTGGAGAGTGCAGATACTTTGGTGAAGCATCGTTATGCTGGTGGAACCGTATCCACCTTGCAAGGTGGACACGATTCTGATGTTCATAAATTTTTTTACCTTCATAATCAATAATTATTGAACTCTATATTCACAATTAAAAAACTGCTATGTTCATAATTATGAAATTATGTTCATAATTATAAAGATATAATATTCATAATTTTTGAACTTCATATTTCACAATTATTGAATCTCTATATTCATAATTACAGAATATTGTTCATAATTAATGTTCACAACTCTATGTTCATAATTATAGAACTATATGTTCATAATTTTTTTGGAACTATATATCGTAATTCATATATGACAGTTTTAAACCATGTCTACTTTAAAGAATAATTGCCTTGGTGAAGGGGGCAAAAATTAATAAATAATATACTAATTAATATTTTTTTTTTTGGGAGAGGGGGGCCAAGGACCCAAGACGCCACTAAATCATCCACCCATATATAGTATATTAATAATTTTTTTCCATATTAGTATTAAGTATTTGTTTAAGGGGGCAAAGGCCCCTGTAGCAGAACAATTCCAATCCGCCCCTGACTACTGCTATATCAACTGATGAAAATCAGTTAATAAAGAATACAAACAGAAAAAGACTAAAACGCCCTTCGGTCCACATGCAATCATACACCATGCCTCAAACTCACTATCCTGCTCCGTTGGATTGATTACTCATCCCTTTGATTGATTATTCATCAGAATGATAAATGAAATGACAAATGCTTAAACTTTTTTTTTTTTCCAAAATCCTATTTCTCAAAACCCTCATAATCAATATTACTCAAATTGCCATTAGTTCCAGATTCTCATTTCACAGTAAGCAAAAATATATTGATCTCATTTCATCTCCCTTCAATTTATACCCAGAACAAAGGTTTCCGTTTTGTTCAGGGCCTCTGAGCTTTTCCTCATCAGTGATCCGCTCCGTCAAAAGGCTGATGAGAAGTACGGGAGGCGAGCGAGAAGCTTTGCCGGCGAATTGAGGAGATCCAATGTCTCAAGTTGACTTCTTTTTTTTTTTTTTTTAAAGTAAAATATTCATGGCTGCCACATCAGCTAAGAAACACATCAAAAGCAAAAATAAAACATTTTCCATAATGGCTGCAACTTGATAAAAACCAAAACATTTTCTCAACCGTGCTATGATCATGGGTTCGATGAATTAGGAGATACACACACAAAAGCCAGCCTTAAACTTCTGTTTTTATTTTCAAATGTCTATCCACTTGTTTATTATTTTATTATGAACCAAGTTGAGGAGATTGCTCGATAATTAGGTATGATCATGGTTCGATTCGAATTGAGAGGTTCAAACCGAACTGTGCACTGTGCCTAATCGATACCGGAACTGAAACGCCATACTGGTTTCCTGTTATAGAAAATTTAGAAATTGGAACCTGGACCGCGCGTGAAATTTAAAAAAAGAAATTAAATTAAAGCAAGCTAAACAACCAAAGTCTGCGTTTTCAAAAATAAAAAATTAATGGCCAGTTAGGCCACTGGCCATTTTAATCTTTTTGGTTTTCAAAAAAAACCAATAAAATAAATGGGGTAAATTATAATCGGTGCACCGCGGTGCATAATGGATTAGGGCACCGAACGTCTAAACGAACGTTGTTTGTTTAAATAAAAAGAAACGACACCAGTTTTGCGTCGTTCCGCAAAAAGTAATTATGTTTGTTTTTATTTTGAATACTATTGACCTATACATTGTAGTATCTTGTTCATATACTTTCTCAACCTACTAAAGCCCAACAAGTCAATATCGCCTCCATTGAGGCTCAAACCCATGACCTCCCACTTGGGAGAGTCACTTCATGCCGCTTGACCACAAGGTCTTTGGCAAAAGTAATTATGTTAATTCAGTTTCATTTTAATACAGTGCAGTTTCAGTTCAACACAACTATAGTTTCATTTCGAATATAACGACAGTTTCATTCGATATTTATACACTCAAATATGTGAAAATGTTATTTAATTTTATTTTATATACACTATTGTTTTATTAAAACATAACTACATGATCATTTCGATATAACTACAGCTTCATTGCACAATATACACTAAATATGTGAAATGTTATTCTTTTCATTTTATATACACTGCAATTTCATTTCAACACAACTCAATATCATTTTGATATAACTACAATTTCGCTAGGTAATATACACTCAAATTAAATATGTTAAATTGTTATTCAGTTTCATTTTGTATACAATGCAGTTTCATTCAGCACAATTACAGTTTCATTTCATTTCAAATTTCAATTGCAGTTTCACTTGATAATATAAAAATAATACGTGAGGCCGGTTAGTTTAAATATATTTAGTTTCAGTTGGTAATTAAATAACCAAACATGCGTGCTCCGTTAACTGTAACGTTACACCGTTTCTTTACTTAAAAAAATTGTGCTGTTTTTGGTCGCGGTGCACAATGCATTGTGTTTCGCGGTCCACAGTATAATTGATGATAAAATGGCCAGTAGGTCAGTTGCCTACTGGCCACTTTCGCCATGTGCAAGCCACCGGCCAAACAAACAACATACCATATAATTTATAAAAAAAGAAAAAAAAAAAAGAAGAAGAAATCACAGTTAGAACT